>JAYEVD010000207.1:0-165649 GCA_036346405.1 Phyllostachys edulis
CAAACCTAAATAAATGCCTAAACCACTAAACCACAAACCTAAAAACTACTAAAACCACCAAACCACAAACCCTGCCAAACCACAAAACCACAAAACCTACAAAACCACAAAACCACAAACCCCAAACCACAAACCACTAAACTAAACACCAAACCACACTAAACCCTAAACCACAAACCCCAAACCTAAACCCACAAACCTGAGACACACAAACCACAAACCCACAAACCTGCAAACAACCCAAACCCACTGAAAAACCTAACCACAAACCCTAAACCACAAACCACAAAACCCCAAAACCCAAAACCCCAAAACCCAGGCAACCCCCAACCCCGACCCCAGAGCCCCCCAAACCCCAGAACCCCCAAACCCTAAACCTAAACCCCCAAAAACCAAAAACCAAAAACCAAAAACCAAAAACCCTAAACCCAAAAACCCCAACCCCAAAAACCCCAAAACCTAAAACCAAAACCCAAAAACTAAACCTAAACCTAAACCTAAACCCTAAAACCTAAACCTAAACCTAAACCACTAAACCTAAACCTAAAACCCAAAACCTAAACCCCAAAACCCAAAACCCAAAACCTAGATCCTAAATATTTCTTTGCCAAATATACCTAGCAACCAAGATGTATAACAATGGTTGCTTAAAGCCATCAAAACCAACTTTGGATTCTTCTTGCAAGAGCAGTACAATTCTCTGAGGTGTATGCGTAAGTTACTAGTAAGATTATAACCCATGCAGCAACTGATAGTAACTTCAAGATGTACCGCAGTTTAACAGCAAGAGACATGCTTCTTCTTGCTTTCCAGATGAAGACAATGTCCAGAATTGCTACATTGTAATGTACATTAAAACCAATGATAAACAATTCTACTCTGTGCAAAAAGAATGTGCATCCTAAACAAACACCATGCTCCTCTTCCGCAAAATATCAAATTACATGATTTTACCTGAGGAAAACCACGTAGACTGGTGATGGGATGTCAAAAATTGAAGTATTGGAGCAAGCAATTGATTCAGATGGTTTATCTGGGCAGCCAGCTCCCATGAATGGAGGATCCGTTTGCTGCTATAAAAATATAAGAAGATAGCGCCTACGGGGAGGTGAAAGATAAATAAACAAATCAAAGTGGAAAGACATCTGACTAAATGTTTACCTGTTGTCGCATCTTGTTGTCGTGAAAAATAGGAATGAGCTGCTCTTCAACCTGGAAATGATAATAATCAGAAACATCGACAGTTACAGGTAAGAAAATTCTATTGACATCTACAAAAAGCGTGTATTGATCACGTAGGTCGACAAGCATGGCATGAAGGTGCTCTTACCAATGTTGGAAATTTTAAATAAATAAGTATAGCAAATGTCTCCAAGTGCTGCCGAACAGCAGGTAGATTATTTCTCTGCAGAAACAGAAGTATGTCATTTGTAACTTGCACCAATACAAGGGTAATGCAATAAAATAACAATAATGGCAAATAAATTAATGTGTAATTGTTTCAGACCCTTAAGAGTTTGAACTCAGAAAATTTTGTAAACAAATAGGGAAAAAGTCTATTCAACTCAAAAGAAAAGCCAAAGATAATACGTATTAATGCTAGGGCACACAAGACACAGTATTTAGGATCCATAACCTATGTAATGTCCATGCAAAACTTTACTCCTGTTGGAAACGCCAGGAGATTGGTGACAGAAGAGGAAACAAAATTCACACCATCTTTTCAAAAATCACATTAATACCAATGAAATACAGTAGTCCATGAAAATAAGCACCAAGATAGAACATTAAAGAAGCATCTTGCTAGAGATTTCCAAGAGCAGACGCAACTCCATTCAGATTTTGCTGCTCACTCGGTTCATATTGCAAACAACAGAAAAACAATATACTTTCTGCTCAGACCCACATACAAATCTAGACAGTATATTATCATCTTTGATCCAAATAAGCAAAATATTGACTCAACACTGCAATCATACATAGTTGCCTAGATTTGTGAAGTCCACATTAGTTTACAAGAGTGCACTGGATTCATATTTCTCAACACAAGATCAATGGTACCTGCTACTTCACAAACATAAGTAAGACATGCTACACCGAGACCCAGCAATATATGATTGAAAAAATGGACCTGGAGAAGCAATGCATCACAGCAAATGAGGACATCGCCATGTTGATCAGAACCCTACAAAAGGAGGCAAAGCAAACCCTATCCAAACTCAAGGTTCAAGAAAGCAAAGGCCAAACGGACCTACCAAAACCGCAGCGCAAATTCCCCAAATTGAAACGCACGCGGAGCCCATACCCTGGCACAAAATCTCTCACCGGTTGATCGAAACAGATTTCTCCCTGACCAGATCGAACAAGAAAGGAACGAATACATAGATCGCAGGGAACAAGGTGTATTTTTTCTGCGAATCCTAAATATCTCAGGTCATATTTCATAAAAAGCCAAGCCCGCACTACTCTATCCAAGAACCAAACAGGGTTTTCGTCCTCTTACCATATTGGCGAGCTGCAGCCGGAGAGGGGGCAGAGTCTGAGCGCTGCGTGGCGGGGTCGAAAAAGAAGCTCGGGAGATGCGAAACACAAAATGTTGGGGACGACGGCGCGGCGGTTCTTAGGTGGAAGCGCTGTCACCCCCATCGCCGACTGGGCCTCGAAAAATGGAGAGCCGGATGCTTGTCGGTGAATGGTGACCACTGCCGCTAGTCCGTGGAACATCCTACCTTGGCCACTGACCATCGCCGTCGCTCTTGCACGCCTTGGTCGCCACCACCGCGGTTCTGAACTGGAGGGGAGGTGGGGGCGGCCGGGTGCGGGCATGGGTGGAAGCGTGGAGCCGTATGATTGGGGTGGGGAAGGGGCACATCCGCCGGAAACAGAGGAGAGGAGGCTTCGCGAAGAGGCTACGTTTGCTTGAATTGTCTGCCACGTGCCAAAGAAACCGAATGGCTTCTCTTCTCTCTATTCTGTGGGCCCGGTTGTGTTAGTCGGTTGCCTTTTTTTCTTCTGGAAGTGTGGACACTATTGGCCTCTGATCATTCGAAATTTCAAATTTAGTCTCTTTTACCCGAAAATTCCAAATCTAGTCTCGTCCTTCCACCTGCTGCGCTCGGGGAAGGCGGCGACTAAATCTTTGCCATCGAGGGACAGCGACATCTTTCTTGCGCTTTGGGGACCTGATGAGTTGCTTGCAACCTTTGTGGCGAAATTTTTCGTTTAAGTATATTTTTTGGAGGAATTTATAAATATAAAAATGAGCTCAAAAATTATGAAATTTTTGTGGAGCCTCCCAACATAGTGTACTTGCTTGTGCAATTTTTCAAAATTTTATCTATTCTTCTTTTTCTCAAAAATTCATTTAAATATATTGTTTGTAGGAATTTTCTAATATAGAAAATGAGGTCCAAACATTATGAATTTTTTCAAGCTCCTTACATAGTGGACTTGATTGTGCAATTTTTCATAATTTTATATGTTCTAAAATTATCACGACAAATTAAGAGTTGGTCTCGAAAATTAGGGCGAAAGGTTTGAAAATTAGGGTTTCTTGATTTTATGTGACTTGGAATGTGAAGTTTAGTGCCACATGACTAATCTAGGTAGAGACACTCTCTCCTCTGCACATTTGTCGTCCGTCATTTGTTGTCCCCTTGCGCATTTCTCGCTTTTATGGCGTCTTAGAATCTCTGGACGGACTCGATTGATTAGCTCGCGCGCCTCCATAGCAAGGTGTTACGTACGCAGTGTTAAACCAAACCTTGCCATGTGCTCGTGCTCCTTGCGGTATATGGCGTTGTGGCGTAACAAAATGAGGTGGCTTAGGGCGATTCTTGTACGAGTGTCGCCGCGCATCGAAGCAATTGTTTGATTGAGTAATGGGGCTAGTGGTACGATAGGTGGCATGGGTGAACCACCATAGAAATAGGTTTGTGCACCATACTTGGTGATTCCCAAGTAGCTCTGACAAAGGGTATAGGGTGAGCAAGTATAGCGGCCAGATTGGGTACAATATTATCGTCACATAAAATTATCCTAAAAGGTGTCATCTGACAAAAATTCCAAAAATGACACATGAAGAATTAGGTGGTGAGGCCATGGTAAGTTGGCAACAAATCTTTTATGCTCTATTATTGATTAAGGATGGTACTTTTAAAATTTAATGTTTGAACTTCGTTTGAACTTCATGGATGAAAGCAGGAATCGACGGTTAATGCATGGTACTCTACCCTTTAATTGTTCATTTTCTACACTTCGGTAGTACACTTGCGATGAGTCATGTGGTACTAAACTTCCCACATTCAAGTCACATGAAATCATGAAACCTAATTTTTGAAACCTTTAGTCCTAATTTTGAGACCTAAACTCTTAATTTGTCGCGATAATTTTAGAACATATAAAATTATGAAAAAATTGCACAATCAAGTACACTGTGTAAGGAGCTTGAAAAAAAATCATAATATTTGGATCTCATTTTCTATATTAGAAAATTCCTACCAACAGTATATTTAAATAATTTTTTGAGAAACAAGCAGAACATATAAAATTTTGAAAAATATATACATGCAAGTACACTATGTTGGGAGGCTCACAAAAAATTCATAATTTTTAGCTCATTTGCTATATTTATAAATTCCTCCAAAAATATACTTAAATGAAAAATTACGCTACATTCTTTGCTGACCCCTGCTGCGGTCCCCTGGCCTTGACGAGCAAGTTCTTCTTTGTCTAGAGGCGACACCTAGGCTGCTTGCCTTCCCAGGCTTGGCCAGTGGAAGGAGGGCTAGATTTGGAATTTTCAAGTAAGAGAGGCTAGATTTGGAATTTCAAATGAACAAGGGCCAATTGTGTCACGCTTCTTTCTTCTGTAGATCCCTCTTTCTATTTCCTTTGCAACCTTGACAAAAGGTGGGGGTGTTGTTTCGCCAAAAGATGACATGTGGGGACAATAATTTTATGCATGGCTCTAATATATTCTACAATTATTTTATTATACTTTCCAACTAAGAAATTGTTTGATCAATGTACTAGCTTGAGCGGATGGTCTACACTCGTTTAGATCGTTGTAATATGGGAGAGAGATCATAGATCGTCTCCTTGGCGTGTCTAATTAATTAGCATGACTTTCAAGTAATTTGAAATAAAACTAGCTACTATGTATTTTCTTAGTACATGTGCTCTAAGAGTATTGATTTTTTATGTTAGCATGCCTTCAAAATTCTATTTTTGATGTGCATGAATACTTGAAATGACTCGGAAGTCGGAAATATACATGCTCATCAATCCGCTTTTTGAAGTTTAATATCATGTGATTTCAATATCAAATGCATCGGAAGAAAAACTATACAAACTCAATATTCACTATTTAGGACCTTACCGCAAAGTTAATAGTGTCAATTTAGCTAAGCATACCTACGGAATTGGAATTTATTGTGTGCAAACAAACATATGGAAGGTAAAAGATTATTGAAATACAAAGAGAGAGTGACCAGTGCGCATGCATATAAAGTTAGGAGTGTACAAGTATATGCTCACGAGGCCATCTGCTGCACAGAACAACGGGCTATGCAGTGCCCGAAGAAGGGTCTTCGGCATCTTGTGCCGAGTTCGCGGCCCTGCTCCGGGGCTCCAAAGCGCCTCAAGACTCCAATGCGGGATGTAGTAAATACGCGGAGAGGAATCTCCTGAAGTTCTTGGAGACGAGGCCCTCTGACAAGGAGCTGATAGAGTGACTGTTGTATACTGACATGTTGTATGCTAACGAGTCGTAGACATCGAAAATTCTTACCTTATTTTTCTTTTATTGATTTATTTGCGCTTGGAGTGCTTGTAATATCATTGTTTTACCTTATACGTATCCATTGTATATTTATGCGCTGATTGATTTGTAATTCATTGTGATGAATAAAGCTTACTTACGCATCACGGATGTGGTTGTGTTGTCTCGCTTCACCCCCTTTTTCATATACATAGGGCTACGGAGGAGTTTTTAATGCTTGCGAGGTGGCCGAAGTCGGCCGTCGTCCCCGGTGGAGCCCTAACTTTTTTTGCGAGGGGGAGATGAAGCCGCGTGCCGTCCTCCATACTTTTTACTTAGGGCTTTGATGGGGCCCTAACTTTTTTGTGAGGAGGCGAGGCGGCGTCGTCCCCATACTTTTTTAGATAGGGCTCGATGGAGCCCTAACTTTTGAGAGGGTGGTGGAAGCGGCGTCGTCTCCCATACTTTTTTAGGTAGGGCTTCGATGGGGCCCCAATTTTTTACGAGGGGAGGCAAAGCCAAGCGCTGTCCTCCCTGGTGTGCATCGTGGCTCAGAGCCGTGCGTGGTGTCTTGTTTATACACGCGAGCTTGCGGAGGGCATCGGTGTGCATTGGGGCCTAGGCCATGTGCGGTGTCTTGTTTATACACGCGTGCTTGCGAAGGGCATCAGTGTGCCTTGAAAAAAGTCATGCCTTATTACATTGGGGAGGTGGCTATTTATACTCTCCCAATCAGAGTACATGAGATTACGACCCTATCGTTAGAATGGACATACATCCGTGAGGCTTTTCCTCTTCCTAGACATAGCCTTGGTCCATGGTAGACCCTCTGGACTGACCCATCATAGCTATGGTCTGGTCCTTGGCGGTTCTACCCCTTCTTTGCGTCTTGAGGTAGCTCCAGAGTGAAGGGCCCCAGAGGCCCCTCGTTCTCTGCGAGGTGGTCTGGGGCGAGGTCCCTTCGCTTCTAGACATAGCGTGCCTTGTGACGGCGCAGCCCTCGGCAACTTTCCTATACCCTTCGCAATCGGAAGTTGTACCTAGGGCCCTTCAGTAGAGCCAGAGTGGTCCTTGGCCTGGCATCCTTGGAGGCCTTTGCGCGCCCTTCGACCTCCCGATGGTGCAGTTGGTACCCTCCGGAGGCTTGGTAAAAATTGCAAGATATAAGCGGCGTGGTGGGTGTGGCTGGCGTAGATCGGATCAGCGAAGGCGATGCGGTGGGCACAGCCGACGGCGACGCTGGAGGTGGTGCAGTGGGTGCAGCCGCCGACGATGATGGAGGTGGTGTGGTTGGCATGGTCGCGAGTTTGCATGCTGAGCGGCGGTGATGAGTGCGATGGGCGCGATTAGCGAGTCGATGTGCGGTTGTGGGTAACGAGCGCGAGGTTAGGGTGGCACGATAGGCGTGGCCCGTGGTTGCCGTTGGTGGCAATGATCGCCGGTGAAGCTAGTCAATTGCGATAGAGCGCCGAGGGCTCATCGTTGGTGAGCGATACAGCGACACCATTGGCGCGGCCTGGGAGAAAGAGAAATGAGAAGGGCCAAATAAACACCGCAAAATAATCGAAATAGATATGTTGTAGACGACGTACCAGATGCCTATGCAAGAGCATTATCATGCTGACAACGTGTAGTAGTGTACGCGTTGCCGACAATAGTCTTGACATGCTCTCTCTCTCTGTTAATGGGCGAATACGAGATCTGCATGTGTGCACAGCAAACAGCCCCTGCCCCACCTTAATTATATAGGGGGAGGAGGCATGTCTTCTAAATATAATAAGTAATATAGGACTAAACAGACAATCATGCCCACATGGGTTTATTGGGCCTTAACCACTAATGGGTCTCATTTGGCGTCCATGATCGGGCCTAGCGGGGCGATATTACAACAGTAAATACCATATAATACCTCCACGTATATTTCAAGCCTGCTGGGAACGTTGTTGATTCTATATATATGGTAGGTTCTATTTTCTGTGACTATATAGGTATCCTTCCGGTGATCTAACTTCTCTGGTACTTCACTTTAGATAAACGATAAGTGGCCTTATTTATATGTAGTATCCAAAACTAGTCGGAAGAAGCGCTAGGCGAAGACATAAAAACACTTAGTGAAGCGTACTCGAGCTTAAGTCCAAGCTGGCGGCGAGGATCGTAGGAAAAAATAAATCGCTAAAGCTCCTTCGATTAGGCGGGACCACGTCTTGAAAAAGGAGAAACTTCGACTAGGAGGTTTCAAGTATCGACCGATAGCCAAACTATAGTAGAACAGAATCTTAAAATGAAGTAATATAATCTCTAGAAACTTAAGCACATGAGTCAGTACATAAAGTTATTTGTGTTATGCTCTGGTTACTCGTATATTTCTTTGAGAAAAGAGTGTGGTAGCGCGTGGGAATCATTCATGTAATAATCACGACTAGGACCCATACAGCGTGTGACTTAGAAGTCGTTGCCAAATAATGTGAAGATCCATGTAAAGGATGTCGAGAGAAGGTTGTCTTCTCAGGCCAGTTTAAACAACAATAGCAAATGACGAGTATAGGTACATATATATAAACAATATCACTCGTCAAAAGAAATAAAGGAATAACTAATCTTTATTAAAATTAAAGAATGTAAATAATAATTAAACAAAGAACTTATCGATAGATCAATGTTCCAAGAATTAGACAAAAACATGCCCATAAGACATGGCTAGTCGTCTTGAACACAGTCGGTGACCGACCACAGTGTAAGGACCTTCCCACTTGGGAGAAAGCTTGTTGCAATTACTTGATTACGAATTTTTACGAGAGCGGATCACCTCTGGTGAGATTGCGAGGTTACACCTTCTGTTGTGGTACCTTCGCGGCTTTGTTGGTAGGTATTGATCATATCAAGGCTTGGTTTCATCGTTCTTCAAGGAAAATGATCTCGTCAAGTCGTTGTTCATTCTGATCATTTTCGTTGAAACAATCAGTTCGAGCAGAGCCGAGTTTTAGTTCTGGAGGAAGCATAGCTTCAGCACCATAAACCAAAAAGAATGGCATTTCATCGGTCGTAGGACTGGTCGTGGTTCAATAGCCCATAATATATAAGGAAGTTCTTGAACCTAAGATCCTGACCGTTTTATTAACTAGTCGAATACTCGGCGTTTAATCCCTTGCATTATGATACCATTGGCTTGCTCAACTGCTCCGTTGCTCCACGGATGAGCAACAGGAGCAAAATGTATCTTGATACCAAGGTCTTCACAAAATTCTTAGAATTTACCGCTTGAGAACCGGGTATCATTGTCTGTAATTATACGACTGGGTAGACCAAATCGTGTGATCATATTTTTTGTGAGAAGCCTCTTAGCGGCTTCAGTTGTTGTTTTAACAATAGGCTCGGCTTCAATCCATTTTGTGAACGTGTCAATCATGACAAAAAAATTGAAGCCGGGTGCTCTTAGGAAAGGTCCCGAATGTCCGGTCCTAGGTTGCAAAAGGCCAAGAAAGAGAATGGTTTGCAAAGCTTGTGGCTAATGTACTTATCGGCTATAAGCCCGACATTGTATGCGCCGTCACGAGCTCTTTTGCATCATGAAGGCGGTTGGCCAATAGTATCCTTGCTAAAGGCTTTACTAACGATGATACAGCAGGAATAATGTGCTCCTGAACTCCTTCATGAATTTGGTTAGCAATTTAATGCCATCCGTTTGATATATGCATCTCATCAACCTTTGTGAGATCCTCATTTATACAAGGTACTTTCGATCGAGACTCTATGATTTGGTTTTTGAGCTATCGATCGGCCTCTACATCATCTTACGGAATTATATCATGCTAAAGATAATTGTAGATCGGCGTTGTCACATCCTCAAATTAATAAATAGAATTATTATGCATCTCATGAGCATGCATCATTGTTTTCAAACTTTTGCATAATTTATTGCACTAGGAAAATCTTAAACAAGTGTTAAATCTACACTTTGTAATTCAACCCCAAAAGAAAATAAGAACAAAACCTTGTGAACATCTTCTAGAAATAATTTATTCAAATACTATAGTAATTATAATGAATTAATATAATTTTTCCAAATTTTTGGGACGTATTTAAACACTAAGAAAATTCAAACACAAGTTAACAAACTACACTAAGTTTGAATTTATTATATACAAATTATATCATGAACAGTAGTGTTCAATAATTTTTATGGGCACTACACCTTCCCTGGAACCCCCATGATTTATTTCATGATTTTAGGAAATTTATTTCTATTTTTAGCACCTTGGTCAAAGTGGAGAAACACTTTTAATTCCCAGTCAAACACTCTACACTGTTCCTTGGGTTTGAATCCAACCGCGTCAATTGACTGGACCTAACCACCTAACGAAACTGATTACTTTGCACCGTTACGTGCCCTTTGCCATCTCGAGGCCCAGCGTCGAGTCGTCTTCTTAAATCCCGTTGGCGCAGCGTAGGGTTCTGTGCCACCTGACCATGTTCTCCTTCCACGCCTGATCGGCCGTGGTAGCCGCGCCCGTTTGACCACTCGGGCCCTCTCGATGGGCCGTTCCCATTCCATCCTTCGGCCACCCTTAACTAGTCCCCAAACCCTAGCAATCTCCTCACTTCTCCTCTGTTGGTGAGGGAGGAGAGCTGCTCAACTTCGTTCATTCGATAAAACTCCAGCCTTCTTGCCCGTTCTTGTTCTTTTTCGATACCTTCTCCATTTTTGCTGACCTTATCTCTTGATCTTGCTTGTAGCCCCTGGACCACCGTGGTGCCAGTACGAGCTCTAGAGCGCGCTCGGGGCTGACCGTGGTTGTCATTTTCGTCTCCGGTGAGCTCCTCTCAAATCCTTTCGCGTCACAATGTGTCTTAGGGCCTAACTAACCTTTCCCCTCAACTAATTTGTCGGATTGTTGACATGAGCTAGGGAATTTAGGATTTTTCCTCTTATCGGGCAAGAACCCTATTTTGTTCTCCATTGCCATTCAGGTAGTTCTTTTATCAATTCCTTGTGTTTACACTATCTACTTAGCCTCCTTAATCTTTCCGGCACACTCATTGCCCTTCGTTTGGTGACCAGTATCCTCCCCTCGTGGAGCTTGCCGCCGTCGTCGCCATTGCCATGGCCAACCCGCACCCAAGCTCCTCCGGCCTCTCCTGAACCTCGGTAAGCTTCAGGGTACCTTGCCTTAGCTTATGCGCGTGCTTGTTTGCACACCGCGGATCTTAACTTGCACATGCACGCTGCAGGTAGAAAACGCCGCCCATCTCGGCTAAATCGCCGTTCTAGGCCGGTATAGCCGCCGCCACCACTACCGAAGGTCTTGCGCGACTATTGTAGTTCTAACCCGCCCTTAGCTCAGCGTGCGTGAGCCTGGCGACAAAGCTCGTGAAAGCCGATCTTGTAGCGTTGTCAAGCGTTAAAGCGGAGGTGTAGCAACATCATTAGGGATTAATTGCTTTGATTAACCTTTAATGCGAGATCTTTGTCGGAAATCTTGGTGTTTAGCTGCCTAATGATTGACCATAAGTGAATGACATGTGGGCCCATGTCCGGTTTGGAGCTAGTATAATCTGCGCGATGCATTTTCCCGTATGGAAAATGTATTCCGAATAACCTCAAGTAGGAAATGCGTTTTGGTTTTAGGAAAACGTATTTGTCAGAATGCGCTTTCTTTCACAGCTCGGTTTGGTCATTTTTGACCGAGTCAGCTGATTGACCAGAGGCCTTTGAGTCGATGACCATGACTAGAGTGCGCCGGTGAGAAAAGTAATGGATGAATTAGAAAATCTGAAAATGAATTGTTTGCACATTGTAAAATATGTATAACTTCAAAAATACATAACTAATTCATCTTAACTCCAAAATGGATGAAACCACTTCTGGTAATTTTTATTTTTAATGAACTTTATATTAAAATTGGTTTCAAACATGTCTCTGTAACAGAGAGTATTATTATGGAAAATGATCCATAAACTTATTATTTTTACAATAGAAAAAGGCTGATAACTTTAGAAATTCATAACTAAATCATGAAAATTCCAAATGAGGCAAACTCAACTGTTCTAGTCTTGTATTAATATTCTAAATTTATCCATATAATCCTTGATCCACTACTGCTCTACAAAATTTGACCTCATAATTAAATTACTCAAAGAGGGCATATTGAAAGCGAAAATTCAAATTCAAATCGTAATAACTCTCACATGCTAAATCCAAATGGAGTAATTCTTTCACCTAAATTCATCTAAAATCATGATTTACCTACTGTAGAAAAATCATGTATTTTTTAGCATTTTGAATTTTTGGGTATTTCTCGATGTTTATTCGGTATTGTATTTATATAGATCCCGAGCCTATCGATATTGACTTATACGCTACTGAGGGAGAGCAGCTAAGCTACCAGCAAGGCAAGCATTATTTTAACTTTCTTTTGCATCATATTTGATCCCAGTTTTGTTAAGTTAGTGTAATGATAATTGTTTGCATGCTATTTTTGATAATGTCGCTATTTTTGTGATGTGTAGTTTAGCTATCTCCTAATTCTTTGAGGTTATACTTGAATTATTCCAGTACCACATGCTTAAGTTAGAATGGTGGAAATATATTGTTCGGGTTTGCTTAGCCATGCAAGTCTAGAACCGGTAGTTGATTGTTGGGAATAACCCAACAATTATGGGATACACCCAACTTTCTTTATAAACTATTGTTTCAGATCTTCGTATCTATTTTATGAGTTAAATTAATTTTGTCATTTTGAATGAGCTTTTGGTCTGGACAAGTGATGGTTAGTGATGGTGCCTTTGCGTACGAGAATTGGGTAAGTGGTTGACTTGTTTGGACAATTAAGGACCGAACTTTGGTAACATCTTTGATTCAAGTAAAACTTCGTGCTATCACCGTGGTGTATAGGCCTTTGCTTGGTTAAGTAAGGGGTTGGTATTGTTGAGTTGGTGTTGGTGGTGTGAGGCGTATATGTGTTCCATCGCATATGCGTTCCATAAGTACCGATTGCGATTCTTTTAGTGAGGTGAGCCTATTTAAGCTTTATTAATTGGGTCGGTATTTCGGCACAACTTGCGTCTCCGTTTAGTTGTAGGTGGGTAGCCTACACTTAAATGGGATTACGTCGCGTATGGGTGAGTCAACTCAATGATATCAACTTGCTAAAAATACTAAGTCTTGTTTTACAGTAGGCATACCATAGGAAGTATGCTATATTCAGAGGCATCTGGAGGCTTACGGGCTAATCAAGTCGTGTGGGTAAAGTAGTACACCCCCTGCAGGGTATAAATCTATTCGAATAGCCGTGTCCACGGTTATGGATGACCACTTGAGTTACATGGTTGCTATTGTTAGACTTGGAATTAAAATTGTGGTTATAACTTGGTATCGTCATGAATGGGATGTTCATGTTTGTTGTTGTATCAAAATGACAGCCACTTTGTCTTTTGTATGTTTCATTTGTTAATCAATTTACTACTTATTCACATGCTTTACTTCTACTTCAAATCTGATTTTGAAATGGCACTTGAAAAACTAGTATGTGTAGGTTGTAAATTGTTGCGTCTCTTTTGCAAAACTAAGCCAATATGAGCCATCCTTTGGAACAACCTCTAGCATGATTAATTTTTATTTGTGTAAGACTTGCAGTACCTTTGTACTCAACCGGTTGCTACAATTTCAGGTGAGAAGTGTATGAGCCCGTTGAGTTTGTTAGCGCCGATTTTGGCGGCGCTAATGAGTAATGCTATCATTTAACTCGATCGGTTGCCGATGGGTTATAGGGCATACCATGCTGGATATTTTGGTTTATTTACTTGCTTCGCTGCTACTTAATACTCTTATTGAATTTGGCGATCGGCCATTTGTAATAGTTGTAAACCTTAACTATTATGTTGTATGTCGTTTGAACTATCTATGTATGTTGTTGTATGGATGTGATCAGCATTTGTATGAGAATATGAGCATATTGGCGCTGATCTTGGGAGCCAATATGATTGCATACTACGCTGTTAAGTGGCTTCTATTTAACTCACTAAGTGTAGTGCTTGACTTGTTGGAGAAGCAGAGCAATCATGTAGTGCTTTCATGAGAGGAAGCGGCGCACATGATCGCATGGGGCTCTAGTTTATAGTTAAGCCTTTCACTAAGATTGAGTTAAGTTGGAACCCATTTACTTGAGGCCCTAGAGTTATGTCTTTAAGACCATGCTTAGTCTCGGTCTTACGGAGATAACCCGGGGGTCCTCACAAACGTCATCCAATCTCTACCTTGATCGTGATAGCGCCAACCATCAACGACCTGTGGAGCATCCATATTCTCAAGATCGGTTTGTACGACCGATAGGTAAACATATATTTCCTCGGAAAGCTCTGAAGTGCTACGGGTAGGCTACACTAGCGCAAATAATAAAAATTCTACCCGTAAACCAAGATCACTGCAGTTATAGATCACGGTCTTACCACTAGGCAGCGAGTGCGGAAATTGATCACGACGCGTCGAGGCGGAGTAGTCGTATTACTTCCTCGTCCTCGTCGCGGCGTCCACGTCTGCTCCTCTCTTGCGGTTCATCCAGCGCTTCTGATCTGGCGCCTCAAAAGGTATCCCACGTGCGGGAGGAAGCGGCGCCGCGGCGGACTACTAGATCGCGCGAGTGACTAGGCGTGGGAGGGTGGCGGCGAGGGTTTGAGAGGTCACGAAAAACTCATCACCAATCTGTGCGCCCTTGCCCTCCTTTTATAGGCGTCCTTACAATGGGCTTCTACTAATAGAGGCCCATTAGGACCAATGCCCGATCTAGTCGGATCCAATCCGAATTAGGCTTCAACTATAAGTGTGTGACCCTATAGGTTCACGTATGTTTAGACATGGGCAGTATACATACTTGGTCAATAGTTGGTAGCGGCCTCTAGCAAGGCGTGCCAACTCCTAAGCGTACACAAAGATCATATCGGACGAACCATCACAGCGTTATGTACATGCCAATCCCTTTGCCTCACGATATTGATTGAGCTCCAAGTGACCACTCTATCTCGATCTGTGATCCGGAATCCCTTACTAGGTTAACTCTTAACCTTAAGTAGCATGGCCATGCATTTACGGATCCAATCACTCGAGGGCGAGAGATATCTCTCTCGGTAGAGAGGGCAAATCCCATCTCGTGACCATGCCTCATGACATGCTTCATGACAAACCAGCTACCTTTATAACTACCCGATTCTGAGTAGCGTTTAATAGCCCCTAAGTAGGTCGATTCACATCTCAAGTACATCGACAATCTAGGGTCTAAGGACAAAGGCGTACACATTGTGTAGAAGAACCATAAGTATAATTGTTATGTCTCATGTTGGGTCGGTCCAACCCCATGTTCTAAACATGTGTCCACATTATTGGTTTGACATCTCTATGTCTATGACACGTGAAACATGGTCATCAACGATACATGTGCTAATCCATCATTCACGTGTGTCCTCACATGAACTCCGACTAGGGACAACTTTAGAATAACCATATAAGTAAAGAGTTTCACAAACAAGTCACATACTTGTTAATCAACACAAAGGTAATATTCAAGGAACATTTATTAAATCATGGATACAGCGAAATATCATCATCTCTATGATTGCCTCTAGGGCATATCTCCAACAAGCTCGACCACCTAGGGTGAATCGAGGTTGCTCGAGAAAACTTCAGGCGGGGACGGGTGACTGGTGGAGACCATCTGCATGGCCAAGTGTGCATTAGAAAGTTTTCCTTTCTAGGAATGTGTTGGATCTAGAAACCAAAGAAGTGCTTTTGAGGTTTACGTACTTAGCCGTCGGATGACATCTTGGTACTTGAGCATTGATACTCTTTCCCGACTTGATTTGCCACTAGTTGAGAATCGTCTTTCACTACTAATCTGCGAATCCCAAGCGAACGAGCTACTCAGAGTCCTGCCAGTAAACCTTCCTATTCCGCCACATTATTTGTAGCAGGAAAATTTAACTAGATAGGCGTGCTTGATGTGTTCGCTAGTAGGGATATCAAGACAACTCCAGCCCCAAGCCTTTGAGCATCAAGGAGCTGTCAAAGTACATTGTCCAATCGTCGTGGTGTTCATACTCAGGCCCTTGGGTGGGTTCAGGGTTTGTCCATTCGGCAATAAATTCTACTATTGCACAGGACTTGATCATTGTTAAGTGAGATAAAATGGAGGTCGAACGCCCTAGCTCAACCGCCCATTTTGCTATTTGTCCTGATGATTCCCTATTTCCAAGGACTTGATCGAGGGGTACCCGGTTGGTACTGTTAGAAAGATAAGACTAGGGTTTGCTATTCACAACTCTGCATCTTATTCATTAATGGAGGGGATATATATAGACATAAGATATACATGGGCCAAGAGAGGAGAGAATGTAGAATATACAATACTCTTAACACCCCCTTCAAACTCGAGGTGGATCGGGAGGATCGATGCTTTGAGTTTGAGTAGATAATCGATGATGTTCTCTAGTTTGAGCGTTAGTGAAGAAATCGCAACTTGAAGATCGAGGAGTATACTTGAGGGTGATGGTCAGCTAGCGACAATGAGATCGTGTGAAGGATGCATTAACACTAATGTGTTTTGTCGACTCATGCTTGGTGGATCTTGGCAATTTGAATGGCACTTGTATTGTCACAAAGAGATGGGTAGGATTGTCACAAGGGACACCAAGATCAATCAAAAGCCATTGAAGCCAAATGATCTCGATGTTGTGGCGGCAAGTGCTCGGCTCGACCTCTGCACTAGGCGTGACACATGATCTGCTTCTTGGACTTCAAGCAATAAGTGAAGTACCAATAGAATCTGATACAGTAGCTAGTGACAGATCGGCGATCAGCAGGATCACTCGCCCAAGTGGAGTCAAAGCGTGGAGCTGAAGCTGACTCGGCGGCATAGAAACAGAGCGTCTGGACGCAGTTCCTCTCAAGTATAAGGTACGAAGAACATGACCATAGTGAGCGGGGTGGGAGCAGCGACAAAGTGGCGAGCACATGAATAGCATGAGCAATGTTTGTCCTGGTGACAGTGAGATAAACAAGGCTCCCAACAAGTTGACGATAGCGGGAAGGATCTATCAAAGGTACACCGTCTGTAGGTCGAAGCTGCAAGTGAAGCTCCATGGGTATGGAAGCGATGCAGTGTCGGTCATCCTAGAAGCGAACAGCGGATCCTAAACATAGCGATCTTTGAGAGTGATAGTAGCCATCACCGTCGAGAATGAACCTCAATTCCTAGAAAATAGCTCAATGGTCCCAAATCGGACATCATAAATTGTTCACTCAATTTCTTAGTGACAAAAGGCCCGCGGTTCATGTCATCTCTTGTAATCAGCATATCATCGACATACAGAAGAAGCAAAGTACGACCTCGCTGAGAAGTGTGAATAAACAAGGCAGGGTCATGCTCACTCGGAGTGAAACCAGCAGCTCGAATCACAGAACTAAAACGCTCGAACCAAGCACGGGGAGCCTGCTTGAGACCATATAGAGCACGTCTAAGGTGACAAATATAGCCTGTAGGAGCCTCAACACCTGGGGGTGGCTGCATATAGACCTCCTCATGTAGATCACCATGAAGAAAAGAATTCTTGACATCCATCTGAGATATAGTCCATATGCGTATTCTTTGCAAGCGCAATAAAATGCGGATTGTGGTCATATGAGCAACTGGAGCAAAAGTCTCGTCATATCTCGACCATAAGGCTGCTGAAAACCTCTTGCAACAAGACAAGCCTTGTATCGCTCTACTGACCCATCTAACTTGTTCTTTATTTTGTACACCCACTTGCAAGTGATAGGAATAGCTCCAGATGGTAGCGGAACAAGATCCCAAGTGCCTGTGCACTCTAATGTTGTGAGCTCCTCTGTCATAGGCAACAGCCACTCAGGTACACTGATAGCCTCCTGATAGGTACTCAGCTCAGCTACTGCACCTGCACGAGAAAAACCCCATCTCTCTGGTGCCTGAATAGAAGAATGATCACGTAGGGCATATCGTGATGTAGTAGAACGATCGTTAGAGTTGATGGTACTGGCCGGAGGATCAAGTGGAGGAGAGGAGGACTGAGGATCAGAAGGGACTCTCTGTCGGCGACTATAGTGGAAGGGAAAAATGGAAGTGTCAGAAACTAGTGGAGCTGATGGAGAAGGCACCTTTGGAAGGTGGCCCGGTGGAGAAAGGCACCTTTGGAAGGTGGCCGGTGGAGAAGGCACCTTTGGAAGGTGGCCCGGTGGAGAAGGTGTATCTGGAGAAGGCAAATTTGATGAAGGAATGGGAGGTAGACACAAAAAGGAAATGGAATCTATGGAAGGAGAAGTGGGATGTGTAGAAGGATGATGAAAGAAAGGTCGTCCCTCATCAAAAGTCACATCACGAGAGGTGCAAATGTGACGTGCTGAGGGATCATAGCAACGATAGCCCTCATGCTCATTACTATAACCTAGAAAAACACACTCAACTGACTAAGGGCTCAACTTTGTGCGCTCATGAGGTGCTAGAAGGACATAGCAGACGCAACCAAAAACACGAAGATGAGCATAGTGAGCAGGTGCTCTGTATAGGACCTCACCAGGACACTTGCCCTGAAGCTTAGAAGAGGGCTGACGGTTAATAAGTAGACTGCTGTAGAGACCACTTCCCCCCAAAAGTGAGAGGGGACAAAGGAGGAAATGAGAAGAGTACGAGTAGTCTCGATGATATGACGGTGCTTGCATTTAGCTACACCATTCTGAGCATGAGCACCAGGACACGAGAGGAAGAGTACCCTTAGAAGAAAGGAACTGACGAAAAGCTGAGGAAAGATACTCTCCTCTAGAGTCAGAATGGAAAACATGAATGGAAGAAGAAAACTGTGTATGAATCATCTTAGCAAAAGACTGATAAATGGAAATCAAGCGAGGCGATGTTTCATAAAGTAGATCCAAGTTTATCGAGTGATCATCAACAAATATGACATAATAACTATGACCACCCTTCGAAACAAACGGAGATGGACCCCATACATCTGAATGCACCAAATCAAAAGGACTAGAAGACTAAGAAGTACTACTGGGATATGGAAGTTGTAGTTGTTTCCCCAGCTTACAACCAGTACAATGAAAACTAGACTCACTTGATGACATGACCTAAGGAACCGGTGAACTAGAGTGGTGAGGTGAGCTCCACAAAGATGACCAAGTCAATGATGTCACTTCTTTGAAGGAAGACCCAGAGGCGAGATGATGACATAGCGAGAAGACACTAAGGCCTTCGACATCTTGGTGGAAGGAAGATGTAAGGTGTCCAAGACATAGAGACTAGGAGAACCTCTCTGGCGATGGCCATAACCAATCACTCTTACGCTTTGGCGATCTGAATGAAACAAGAAGAATCATCAAATCAATGAAATAGTTCATATCGGTTAGTTGACCAGCGAAAGAAGATTCATAGATGGTGAGGAACAAAAGACACATCGAGGAGCGAGCGAGATGTAGAGAATGCTGCGATGGGTAATAAAGCAAGGTGTACCATCAGCGGTGTGAACATATGTAGCATCGACCCACGGACCTCTGAGCAACAAGGTGAGGTGTCGGATGTGACATGAAAAGAGGCACTGAGTCAGAACCCAGGATGAGCGGCGCTAGAAGCGAAGGTGCAAGCGATGCATAGCGGAACAACGATCCGAAGTCACAATAGATGTGGATGTGTCGTGATGTTGCTCGATAAGTGCTCCGGAAGGCCTAGTAGGTGCTCCACGATGATGGTCAAATGGCTGTCCAGCACGATAAGCAATAAGCTGATCTGGATGTAACTTGAAACATTTGTCAACATGATGATCAGTCCTCTTGCAATGAGAACAAACCAACACTCCTGTGGGTGTCGCTCTGGTAGATCCAGACCGCTGTAAGAGACTCAGGACAGCATGTGGTGAGGATCCTAAGACAGACATAAGGGAATGAAGACGAGTCTCCTCTGCAATCAAACTAGATAGCACCCCAGTCAAAGTCGGTGGAGTGGGATAGTTGAGCAACTGAAGAATCTAGACCTACCATTATGTGTTAATGGGGTTTTGGTGATTAATGACAAATCTAATTGTGAGACTAACACTTTCATTGATATACATATTGTGTAGTCTTATTTGGATATAAAGGTAATAATCATGAAGGCATGCATGTGATTAATGACAAATCCAATTCATTGGATAAACAAAAGGAAAATCCAAACAGGTATGCATTCATAATGATGAATCTATTTGTGAGACTAACATTTCTATTTGTTATATCATGTTTAGTCTCGTTTGGATATAAAGATCAAAAGAGGTATGCATTCTACTTTGTATTCATATATCTTGTTGCATTCCTCGGATCCAAAATATATGTTGAACTCCACCAAAAGTCTAACTTGAATATGTGCATATGTTTCCATTACACATTTGTGTATGCACACATTTAGGGGAGCTCAATATATGTTTTAATAGTTTCATTAGTATTGATCCATATTTCCTTGTCCATATATAATTGGGATCTTTACTTTGAAACATGTCCTTTGAATATATTTAACTTGCATAGTTAATTTATTCATATGAGTATATGAGACTTGTGTAGTTCATATATTCTTGAATGTATTTAACTTGTGTAGTTAATATATTCATATGAGTATATATATAACTTGTGTAGTTCGTATATACTCATATCCTTGAATATATTTAACTTGTGTAGTTAATATATTCATGTGAGTATATATAACTTGTGTAGTTTATATATGCTCATATTCTTGAATATATATAACTTATGTAGTTAGTATATTCAAGTGTGTATATATGACTTGTGTAGTCTATATACACTTATATGTGATATAACATAACTTGTGTAGTTTATGTGTGCTCACATATTCTTGAATATATTTAACTAGCGTAGTTAATCTATTCATAAGAGTGTATAAGACTTGTGTAGTCTATATATACTTATATGTGAGTAGAACATAACTTGTGTAGTTCATGTGTACTCACATATCTTTGAATATGTTTAACTTGTGTAGTTAATATATTCATATGAGTATATGAGACTTATGTAGTTAATATATGCTCATGTATTCTTGAGTTGATCTGACTTGTGTAGTTCGTATACACTCATGTTGAGTATATATAACTTATGTAGTACTTATATACTCATACCAAACTCTATTCAATTATTTGCTATTGAAGTGGTTATCATCAATTACCAATGAGGAAAGATTGTGGTATCTTGTCCGCCATTATGAGTTAATGGTATGTTGTGGTAATTAATGATAATCATATTGTGGAACTAACATTTTCCATGAGTTGGATGAATAGGTTATGTTCGGTGGTTGATGACTTGGGATGACATCATGTGTTGATAATCATCAAGTTAAGAAGAGATGATCATGTGTTGATCATCAAGTCAAGTGAAGACCCATCATAAGTTGATGGATGTCAAGTGAAGAGTGCATCATGTGTTGATGCATATCAAGACTTCGGGATGGAAGATGTCATCATGTGTTGATGAGCATCAAGTCAAGATCAGTAAAGCTTCATCATGTGTTGATGAAGGTCAAGTGAGATGCATCATGAGTTGATGCATATCAAGTCAAGATCAGTAAAGCTTCATCATGTGTTGATGAAGGTCAAGTAAGATGCATCATGAGTTGATGCATATCAAGTCAGAACCGGAGTTGAAGCAAGGATGTGCGTCATCAAGCTTCAAGTGTTTGCACAAAGGCAAAGGTATGACTAGCTAGGGCTAAGTTTGTTCCTAGTCTTTTACGGTCTTGGTGTTTGGTTGGATGACCGGATTGCTAGTATAGGTTTACCGTACTATTAAGAGGGTCTTTGACTAGTAGCTTGAGTTTGTCATGTGTTGATAGCTCATTGTGTTTGCTCTAGCTCACTTTAACATGTTGCCAATATTTGTGAATGTGTTTTACAAATAGTTGTGGCTCATGGTTAATCCTTGTAGCATGTGACTTAAGTTTGCGAATCGTTTTGCAAATGGTGTAAGTCCATGTACCTTATTCCTTGTGGTGTGATTCTAAAAGTGTGCAAATGTGTTTTGCAACTTGTTGAGAATCTCACTTAAGCCCTGTGTGCATTGCGCATCAAATTAGCAAATGTGTTTTGCAATTTGAGTTGAAGCGAATACTGTCTGTGTTTTCTCGGGAAGATCGGATGAACAAGCGTGTAAAAAGCGATGCGCCGTGGCTGCGGTATGACCGGCTCTTATGCAGCGATCTGACCGCACCTATTGAGCATGTGTTGCTCTGTTTGTGGAAGCGGTAATGCGGCGTGTCTTGGCGATCTGACCGGAGACCGGTTATTCCGATTATTTGTTGGCGGTTCAAGTTTTCGGAGAAGATGCATTTGTTGCACATCTTTCGGTTTGAAAACCCTTGGGCGGTAATACCGGCGTGTGTTGGCGATACGACCGCGTCTTGATTCAACCGCTTTCTTAGTGCGGTTGTAAAATTCGGAAGCAGTTGTTAAGTGGGACTTAGCCGTATTTGGCGCTCCTTTGTGGGCGATACGACCGCCAGTGTTTGTGCGGTTGTCTGGAATTGTTCTTGATCTGACCGGGCCTTAGTTGGCGGTCGTTCGATTTGGTGACCAACGGCTAGTTTATAGCCGTTGGAGGAAAGCGATCGACCAGCCCCATGCGGCGGTCGTTCGATTTCCTAACTTTTCGGCAGACTTTGTCCCAGCGGCTAGTTTTTGTGTGTGGGCTATAAATACCCACCTTGGCGTGTGAGGAGAGTTGCTGGTGCCCCTTTGAGTTCTATTGAGCTAGTGCAAGCCTCTCATACTCTTTTGTGCATGTGTTGCACTTAGTGAGGTTAGAGCAAACCCTAAGTGCATGTGTTGCCTTAGGTTTGTGGATTCGTATCCATAGAGCTTTGACACTTGATTGGTTCAAGTGAGAGTTAGAAGTCTTGTTACTCTTGGTGTTTGCCGACACCTAGGCAGCGTGGGCGTCGTCGCCGGTGAGCTTCTCAAAGAAGATTGTGAGAAGACAGGCGGTTTGTGAGTGGCGTGGTGCTCGCCATCTCGGAGTGGAGGAAAAAACAGCAAGTGGGTGAGGTGTTTGATCCTCGGAGGAAGGCTTAATTAGTGGAGCCGGCCCAATTAGTTTGGGTTTCCCTCAGCGTGGATTAGGGGAGACCGGCAAGTCTCCGATTCACCGCAGTAAAACATAACCGTGTCCATTGTGGTTTGCATCCTTGTGCCTTACTATTGCATTTTTATTCATTGTGTATGATTGCAATTGTTAGTTGTGCTATTCATCATTGCTAGAATTGATTAGCTTACAAGTCATATGTAATTGATATACTTATTAATAGACTTGTATTGTTGGTGCACTTAGGGAACCTAGTTGATTTAGGCTTTAATTGTGCAAAACCGTATTTGTATTAGCTTCGCATTAGAAATCGGTTTTAGAGCCTAAAAGGAATTTAAAACGCCTATTCACCCCCTCTATTGGCCACCTCGATCTTCTGACAGCTGATGCGAAGCAGGCTCAAACTCGATTGAAGCCCCATCACAAATTGATACATGGCGTCTTGAGCATACTCATCTTTGGCGGCACAAAGGCCCGGCGAACAGCAATGACCTTTAGTGTCATAGACTCTAGAGAACCAGTGATATGAGTGAAAGCACTGTAATACTCCTCCACTGACTGATCTGGCTGCTGCTGAAGACTATGAATGTTCTTAAGCAATATGAAGCGAAGAGCACCACTAGACTGAACATATCTCTTCTCAAAGTATGTCCACATCTACTTGGCTGAAGTATGATACTCAAGACTCATCCGCAGAGAAACATCAACACTCAGCACAATGCCGGTCATGACACAATCATCCTCTTTCTGCCAAGCCTTTATGTAACGTCCCGTTTTCTTTAAAGTCCTTGCCAAAGTTTTCAAAATAAAAGTAACCATTTGGCTTTATTGAGAATCCAAAGCAACTTTGAGATTTTGAAATCTGGGAGTTCAATTGGAATTAATCAAACCTTAACTAAGTTCTTTGTTGGTGTTCCTTGCCGTTTGAGGCTCTCTGCAGTGTCTTTGTTGCCCTCGGTTTGTTGGTTCTCGAAGCCTCTCTGTGTGCCTGGTTTGTCTCTTCTCTCTTAACTTCCTTTGTTGGTTTGAATCTCTTTGAGATCGGACCTCTCTCTTATCTCCCCTCTGTTGAACCTCTCCCTTGCTTGGGGTTTTCTGTCAAGGACCGGCTCGGGTTTGTGTTTCAAAACCTCTTTGGTCCTCAAGCCACGCTTGGCACAGCTTCTTCTGGACCTCCCGTGGACCTTTCACGCTCTCTTGGAACCCCCGAGTTCTCTTGGGCGCTCGAGTTTCTCTGGACCTCCAGTGCTCTTTGGGACCTTCTTAGACCTCCTCGTGGCTATTTGGACCTCTCATGTGTTCAAATAGACCTCCCTCTGTCCTGCGGACTTTTACTGTGTCCTTGAGACCTCCTCCGCGTCCTTTAAGACCTCCCTTGTTGAGATCTAGCCGCTCGAGACCTCCCTTGTTGAGATCTAGCGCTCAGACCTCCCTTGTTGAGATCTAGCAGCTCGAGACCTCCCTTGTTGAGATCTAGTTGCTCGAGACCTCCCTTGTTAGAGATCGGCCATTAGGACCTCCTCTCAGAGATCTTAGCCGTCGAGTCCTTCCTTGAATTGGATCCAAGGTTCGATCTCCTTAGGTCCAAGACCTCCTTAGCGCTTGGACCCATCTTTGATTCTTGTGGGTATCGCTTGAGGCTTTGCCTTCGTTACCTTAGGACCGTCCGTCTTTGTTGGATGGCCCGATCCTAAGAACACGTTTGGATGGTCGAGCGTTCCTTTCCTTTCTAGACGCTCGATTCAATCGAGCGGTTCGCTTTAATCTTGCGTTTTCCTTTGTTTCCCAGGACCCCTCCTGGTTGTTTTGCAAGGACCACCTCCTCGGTCCTTCTTTGGTCTTTATGAGACCACCCTCTAAATCGAGAATATCCCTGTTAGTCAAGACCTCCCCTGCACCCTTTGATCTGGACCGTTGAGGTCCTCCCCTTTGAGATCTTGACCCTTAGACCTCCCTTGTGCAGGTCTGAGCGTCAAGACCTCCTCGTTGTGAGCTTTGAGGACCTCTTGTTCGGGACCTCCTCTTGAGTCCTTGGACCTCCTGTCCAGGACCTCCCTCTCTGAGTGTCTTGGACCTCTTGCCCAGGACCTCACAGTGGTCTTTTGCGGGAGCGACCCTTGCGGTGGGACCATACCCTTGACCAACTGTACACCCTTTTGGTGGCCCCCTTGCTTGCGGCCCTCTTCACCTTGTAATTATTGCTCTTGCCTCGAACTCATGCGCATTTAATAGGTGTCGGGTCACATTAAATCTGATCACATCTGAGTACTATTCAATTCTTTTAGGGCAAGCCACCGCCCTAGTTGTCCCGATTGCTGCTTGCGTCACTAAGTTTTCCTTGTGGTGCACACTACCAACTCTGGCTATATATAGCACAGGGAGGCGAGCCTTTGTAACCTTTGCTCATTCCTTCCTTCCTTGCCTCCTCTGCTCGGTTCTTCCTTGCGCAAGAACCTTCCCCAGGAGCTCTTTGAGGTTGTGTTAAGCCTCTTAGTTTCCTTTTGGCTGAGTTGGTTTGAGTTCCTTTTTGGTTCTTTTG
Organism: Phyllostachys edulis; assembly: GCA_036346405.1. NCBI lineage: Eukaryota > Viridiplantae > Streptophyta > Magnoliopsida > Poales > Poaceae > Phyllostachys > Phyllostachys edulis. Next base: position 25,414 of record JAYEVD010000207.1, read on the forward strand.
AAGTTCTCACGGCTTAGTGTGGTTTTGCTTATCGGGTTTCTTGCGAGCGTGTAGATCACGAGTTCGAGGAGATCTTGGACCCGACTCTTCTTTGCGAAGGCTCTCCTTTGCTTGACCAAGGCAAACCCACAGACCTTCTTTTGATCATCTTGAACCAAGTTTTGCAAATGTATTTCGGTTTTACTTTCTCATGCATGGCTATGTTTATAAGAAAATGGTTTGGGCTGTAGTTACTTGCCTACTTGCTATTATGCCTCCTTTTATACCTTGTCTCCATCATGTTGTCATGTTCACCTTGTGAGCCTTAGGGTGGATATTTAGTTGGTATTCTTTGTTATTTGCCAACATGGGGGCCGTAGGTCTTATATAGCCTTACTTAGAATACGTGGTTCGGTCATATCATGCTTCATCTCTAATAATCTTGACTAATGACTTATGAAATGTGTGGTTGGTGTCCTTTGTTGAGCGACTATGGCGGGATGCCTCGGTTTGTGTTGACTATGGTGTGAGACCACTTGGTTAAAATTGTTGTGCCAAGGCTGGGTGGTCTTTTGGCATGGGTTAATACAAATTGTTTATTTGAGGCAAGAAGGCGGGAAGTGAGTATTGGATCTTTGTGCACACTTGGTTGTGGAAGTATTGCCTTAGCACAATTAAGGACTTTACTTTGTGTCATTGGCTGGGCCAAATAGTGCAACCACAAGATCATTTTATAGGAATAGTGCAGGCTGAATAATTAGCAATGAGATGGCTTGGAAATTTGTTGTGATTGGCGTGTGATTAGTTGGCGCAGAGGGCACCCCATAACCTGTGGTTCTAGACCCTTTGGAGGGATTCGAAACCTTAGCGAGGCGTAGTAGTCAGTTCAAAGCTTTGTAAAGGCCTTGCAGCGCTCTCTAGGCTGCTCACCTAAAGAAGTGAGCAAGGGTGATCGGAACCGTCCGCTAGAGATCGTGGATTGTGGGTAAGTTGTACACCTCTCTGAGTGTAAAATCTATTGAATAGCCAAGTCCTTGGTCATGGACATGCTTTCGGTGAAATGGTGCAAGGGTAGATGTTTCAAAAGCTTGTGCCTTTGGACACTTCATGAGATGCCTTGGCCTTGCCTCGAAGAGACCTTGGCGGCTCGGAGGGTCAAGGTTGGCTCGGGTAGTGGTCGAGGGTTGGTTTGGACCTCTGGAGTGGGTGCTTTCTGGAGTGGGTTTTGGGTAAGGACACAGTCACAGGTGTGATCGGAACTCCTTCATTTTGGTTGTGGGCGTGAGTTGGTGCTCACTCCACCTTTTAAACATCAAAAGTATTATGTATTATGGTTTTACCTTCTTTGCCTTACAATCTATTATTGCTATTATTGTCAAACTTGGCTTTGTGCAAACTAACCATCTGACTCTCCATTGGTAAGTCCTTGCATGAAATTATTGCATTTTTGCTCTCTGTGACTTCTTGAGTACATTCCAAGTACTCATGGCTTAAGCCACAATGTCAGCAGATTATGAAGATGACCAAGTGCGAGGCGGTCTGAGACCTCTTGAGGAGAGTTCTTGACGACTAAGCTACCTAGGGCGTCCTCCACTGAAGCGACTTGTGGTGCTTGTTGGATGGCTTTTGCGTGTTTTGGTGTTCGAGCCCTAGAGCTCCTTGTTGCAGTTGTAGTCCTCGTTGGTTTTGTAAGCCCTGTGGCGAGACCTCTTGTTAACAAGCTTGACCTTAAGGTCTGTTATATAAAGTTTAATTTATGCCTTCATCTTTGTTTGACCTCGTGGTTGTGGTATTGGCTTGTGTTCTTGTCTGAGCTAGCTCTGTTGTCTGGGACTAGCTCGGATGCAGAGGCGGGACCACCGGGGAGGTCCTCGGGACTTGCTTTGGGAGGTCTGCGGACCTCTCTTAGTGATGTGCTGGAGGTGCTCACCGGCGGGTGGCGGCCACGACTTCGGGAGGTCCTCAAGACCTCTGGGAGGTCGATGGTGAGACCAAGACCTCCGGGAGGTCATAAGACCTCTGGGAGGTCTGGTAGACCTCCTCGGTAAAGCTCCATGCGGTGCTACCACATCTTTCGTGGTGACCCATGGTATAAAAAAAATGGTCCTCCCGGACCTCTTGCGGTACATCACGGGGTGGGTCGTCACACTTTAATACCACAACATCGATCGTCTTCGGATCAGGAGGATCATTAGTCAAATGAGAGGGCAAACCATAACCCCTAAGAGTAGTCTTGACTGAGAATTCCCATGCCCGGTAGTTCAAACTATCGAGCTTGATGTCCGTGAACACAAGAGATGAACTACCCCCAAACATTGAGTCGGATCTAGCCATACAACACAGCAGTACTAATCACAGTAGCAGGTCAACAGTTGCGATACCAACACTAGTGAAGTAGATGTGAGAACCCGGGGTATTTAACTTGTAATACCAAACCATCAAGATGATTCAAGCATTACAAATCAAATATCTCGACTCTTGGCATACATGTACTTCCCAGAAGTGCAGCACACATACCCCATACAAAAATTATGCATCAATTCCATTCAACACATAGAATCCAAAGTACAACTGAGCAATTCAAAAGACATACAATAAAGAGATATTACAAAGGGGCCGACCAGCCAAATAACAACTAAAGAGTTAAATAAGTAGCGGAAGCAAAAGGCATAAGATGGTGATAAACAAAAGCCAATTAATGTGCCTTTAACCCACAAGGCAACCAACCGGGCCACCAACCTAGTCGTCAAACCCGCCGCACATCTCACAAAAGTGGATCCCTTGGGGATCAGCTTCCTCCTCTGCAACAATTAGTTGAGCATAGCAAATGAGTACAAAATGTACTCATAAGACTTACATGTGAAATATGAGGCCTATACATAGCTACATGCAAGCTTATTTAAGTGGAGGAGGCTCTAGACTCATTTTGACATAAAGCAAGTTTTCATTTGCAATAATGTAATAGATTTAAAGCAATTTCACAATCTGTTTTTATTTGACAAAAATAGCGAGATATAAGTAACAAAAATAACAAGACATCCTGGAAGTGGCTAACCCAATAGCCACCACAACAATAGCATGAATTCCCCATTCATACCACCCACATCAAGTTTTAATTAAATGTTATAGTCTAGTTCTCACGGGGCGTATCCAAGCGTGTCCATAACCTAGGACGAGGCTATTTGAATAGTTTGAACCCTACAGGGGTGTACCAATGTACCCACATATTAGACCGCTCCTTATTGCCCAGCGATAAAGCACACTTCCTTTGGTATCTTGCGTGATTTGAGTCCTCTGGCGTTTCCAATATTGTGTATTAACTCTGAGTCGCCCATATAGAAGAAAGCCCCATACGTTGATCGAGAGTCATCAAAGATGCTCACCTCCTTATAAGGATGGTGCTCCTTGCGATGGAGAAACTCCCTCTGCTCACCAATAACCCACCATGCAACTCGGGGCTAACACGCCAAAGTACTAAGTCAAGAGAGGTTCCATATGCCTCTCATGTGGTTATACGTAAATTGCTTAATGCAGTGGCGCAAGTAACTTCGGTCCTTGATTGACTTGGGCACCATTCGATCACACCATAAAATCACACCATCAACCATTGTGCCCAAGTCTCAAACATTTCATTTTCAGTTTCAGTTTTGACTTTACAAATTAACAAAGCACAAAGTGCTGAGCATAATGATAATAATAATTTTGTGTGATCAAAGTTATCGACTAAGTTGATAACCGCCTAATTCTACCAGTGGCTAAGCATTTCTAAGCATGACACCGTAAAGACAATAAAAAGAGCATAGTTAAATCACCGGGCTCTAATTAACTAGCGATATTAATAACTTATGTTTTGTGGCAGGGGATAACAATTTAAAGGCAACCATGCATAGGAATAGCTACCTCTAATCGGAAAAATTACTTTGACACAAAAGCATGCATGTATACAATTTGTAAACACAGTATTAGACTTTGAAAGTAATGGGACATTTATGATCAAACTGCTTGCCTTGCTGGGGATGACTTTCTTGCTGCAGAGGATCACTCTCGTATACAATAGGATCGTCGGAACCTACTGAAAGAGTCGAAAGCACAATAAGAACGAATAACACCGAAAAGACCCAAAAATTCAAATTCATCCAAAAATCATGAAAAATTCACAGAAGGTAGGGCATTATTTTAGGTGAATTTAGCAACAAGAACAATTTATTTGGATGTTCTATGCAAACTTTATGATAGTTTGAAAGTCATTTTCGGATAATCTAATTAAATTGGTGTTGGTTCTTGTTCATCAGAATTAATTATTTTGGTGAAAATTTCCAGAGCAGTGGTGTGCTTTAAATTTTTATGGTAGGCAGAGCACCACATGAGATGAACAATGGAATTTGATTCACCTCATTTGGAGCTAAGATGAATTTTCTATGATTTTTCAAAATTATGAAAGTAGTACACAAGTTACATGTAAAATAAGATTTTCAGCAATAGTATCATGCTCACAACCTATTCTACAATAAACTACACTAATAGAGGATTCCAACAAAGTTGAGTTTACTCAATTTGGAGTTACTGAGAAATACTTATGCATTTTTGAAGTCAAAGCAATTTTTAGTGCAACAATAATACTAAACCTAAAGTAATTTTACCAAAAGTGTTTTTTGTAATAGTAACATGATTCAACCCAATTTTATATTAAAGTACATTCAAAAAGGAAACAAACAAAATTTGAATCATCAATTTTGGAGCTAAAATGAATTACTTATGCAATTTTGAAGTTTAACCAATTTTCAGTTCATAAATAAAGCATTTCGGAAATTATATAAACATAACATACTTTTTATACCCAGGCCAAGCTAACCACGATCACTGACCAGTGGGCCCTAAATAATAGTGCCATTTTCTATTTAACCTATGGATTTAACGAACTGACAGGTGGGGTTCGCTTGCCATAGACTCATACTCGTGAACTGGGTTCACCGGTGTATGAGTCTAGTGCACAGCACACTTAAGTGGCTCGGGCCCACCTGTCATTCACAGCTAGACATCGTTTAACGTGGCTAAGCACTGGAATTTCTGACAAAGCTCGAGATTTAAAGCTAATGATCAGCAATTAACGCTAATGATGGACCTACAATAGCTGTCGTAGTCGTAGAAGAGGTATTGCGCGCAATTTGCTCCAATATGCGCATCTGGTCCATGCGATTGCGTTCAATTTGCATGAGCACATCTGCCATCGTGGGTGGTGGAGGAAGTTCCTCTTCCTGACGACCACCTTGCGGACCATGAGATCCAGAAGGGTCAGCCTGCTCTCCCTGAGTATAGGGAACAGGGGTGGAGAACCTCTCCTCTTGTTGTGCTCGTGCACGAGTAGTAGGTCCTGTCATCCTGTTGCCATATAATGGTTAACAAAATCACAAGGATATACTCGAGCGAACACATACAAGATTCTGAGATAGAAAAGAAAGAAGTACTAAACTTAATCATGCATTATGGTATGTCATGCAGCCAAATTAACACCAAAAACAAAAGCACAAGATGCAGACAAAAGGTCACGGCCTCCACTTTATTATCAGCAAGCGAGAAAACAACATCCAGTTCAAACTCAAAAGTCGGCATACAGTATTTTTACAAAACATAGGCTATTCTATTACACAATATTTAATGGACAACTACTAGCCTATTACACATCTGATGCCGAACACATCATCCAGCCCCTAAGTGTAATCATTACGGTTAAAATTCACGAAACTCATTTAACATATGAGCTTGGTGAACCCGTATCTATGGGATCCCTAGGGCTGATGGGGCGTGTAGGAAGAACCTTGACAAATGATGTCCCCGAGAATCGTGGGTCATTTGGGTCGAGGAAAGCCGCGGACATCCGGGCTTGCGACATTGCCCAGGATAGGAACTAGCCGGGCACTTTTGGAAGTCGGAAACCTGCGGTGTAATGCGGTGGAGGGATCTCATTGTTGCCATAGAAACGCGTTACGAGGCAGCGGTTCGTGGCAACCCCAAGCCTCAAATATTCACGTGCCTCGTGCGGGGGCAAGCGGGTTTCCCATAATTCATACGAGGCGGTGATGGGTTTGGTCCATATCACGGGCCAACCTCGCTAACTTCAGCGTCGTATGGGTCCTCTCAAAGCTGAATCTCATCGAGCGTACTCCCATCTGCTCTAGGGCCTTGTTTTGGGAAGTGAACATAGGGTGGTGAGATAGCTCCGTCAAATCATGCGAAGGAGGCTCATCATCCTCTGGCGGCTTCTGAGCGACCATAGCCCAGTGTACGCACATGGATGCGATATGGAACACTACCCACCACATCTGGCGATCACATTAATGATAGTTTGGTACTCTTCCATACCAGGACCTCGGTCTCGACGGTAGATGGCATACTCTGGCTGATAAGTAAAATTGGCCCGCCACATCATATCTCGAAGCAAGGCGGAAACCGTCCACATCTTGACTCGAGTCTCCTTAATTAAATACCGACCACTCATCTCTGAGACAAAAGACAAGGTAAGTAGAAACTTGGCTTATAAAAATCAACGAAGTTAGATAAGAATGGATACTAAGGAAGATAAAGTAAAAGATATCATACTTAGAGCTTTAGAAATTAATTATGTTAAAATAATTTTCTGAGAAACTCACTAAGGATAACGACCATGCTAATTCTAACCTCTGAGACAAGCGTATGCTCTGATACCATATTTGTAAGACCCTCAAATATTGGAATGTGCGAATTAAAATTATCTTGGTAGCATAATTCTTAATTAAGGAGCAGTGTAATGCCCTTATTAAAAATCATACTAGAAGCATAATCATAATAAGTAACAATTCCAACATTGGGTTCCGGATATATGTCATGCAATAGTTCGAGGATTAGTGACTATTAGCATATATCCTTAAACAACATTGCATCATACACATACAAGTCATACATTAGCATAATTATACATAACAGTTACATTGTTGGTTCGGTTTGCTCTGATGGCGAATTTGCTCTGAGAACAGATGACCTTGGGTCATCACAAAAAACAACAATGATAAAATAAACATAAAACCACCAATGGCCCCATCCATGAGCTATTGCGTGGAGACTAGAACTAGCATCACTCGTTAGCGTCACCACGATCGGCGCTAACGGGCATCTCATAAAGATAACAATCTTCTGCAACAAGAGGTCATAAACCACGAGTATGAAAGGTACTCGGCAAGACTTACACAAACTAATAAAAAAAGTGTTTGATAGAACCTATACAAAGGAATAGAAATTTTACATGCATAAGGTTGACACGAGAAGGCTTTAATGGTCCAATTTTGCATAAAGCAATACATCTTAACCTCGGTGGCTAAATTTTGACAAAGCAATTTTAATAAATCAATTTGGACTAAAAGCAGTAGCACTTGAAGGTATGAGCATAAAGCGTACAATAATAATTCACGAGATCACTATTAAAGCTGTACATGACAACATCATGCGAAATTATTCCCAATTCAAGCTTAGAGCAAAATCTATCTGGTGACATCAACTCAAGTATAAATCGTAACCGTGGACACGGCTATTGAATAGTTTTAACCTGCGAGGTGTACATCTTTACCCACGACTTAGTTAGCAGTAAGCCTCAGGAATAATAGCACCTTTGCCTTTGGTATCTTGGTAGGAGACTAAGATTTGGTATGTTTCAACAAGTTGACACTATTGAGTTAGAAGACCCATGTCTGGTGATCCGCTTAAGCAATGATAGCATCTATTCAGCGGGGCCCACATGTTGTCTTGGGAATGCCGACCCAATCAATTAAATGCGAACTCATGCATAGCGCACATATTAGACGCGATCGGGGCCTGAAGAATGCGTACATGCGATGGAACACATCTCGCCCTCACCCTTCTAAGAACATCGATATCGATATAAACTCCACATGGCATACGACCGATGCGAAGACTTAAGCATCTATGCCATATGAAATCAATACACATGTCCTTACTCTCTGTTTCCAACTCAATAGTATTAACCCTTTACTTAACCAAGCGGTGCCCATACCTTTGCGTGTGGAAAATGCGTTGGGACTTGAATTTGGTACTCGAGTTCGGTCCTTAATCAGCAGACAAGACATCCACATTTCCCAATTCTCGTGCACAAAGGCACCATCACTAGCATCCACTTGTCAGATTTGAATTCAGGTTTATCAACAGATTTAGAGTCATTTCATATTTAATAAACTAAACAAAGGATCAAAATAATTAAAATCCATTTGTTGTTCCCGGGGTTGGCAAGATAAACTTACAAACACTCTAGTTCTATGAATTTGCATGGCTAAGCAAAATTTAAAATTAAATATTATAATATCACAGACTACCTTAGGTTGAGTGTATGATCAAATTCAGGGTAAGCCATCAAGTTCGAGGTTGTAACTAACTAGAGGCAGATCATAAATAATTTTAGAAAATTGCATACTTGATATGCTTGTGTTTTGTAAATCTCGGTTCACAAATTTAGGATCAACATAGTGCGAGAGAGAAGCTTGCCTTGGTAGTAATAAACAACCTCTTGCTCGGGTTCTTCTTTGCTCAACAATAGACTCAACAATCTCGGAAGAACCCGATATCTAAAAGAAAATGAAAACCAATGAACACGGGGAAAAAAGCAGAGAGCAACATGCACAAAAGAATGCATGGTCAAAGGATTATTGCATCATTAGCAACATGCTTAAGGTACATTAATTTAATTAAGAATAGTAAGCTACAACTAACCCTTGCTAATACTATTTACTATGGTTTAGAGTTTAGATTGAGCTACAGTATCAGGTTTGTGAAACTGGAACAGGACAGCTTGCAATTAAATTAATTACCTAGCTAAACAACATATAAATGAAATATTGTGCTGGAGCTAAGTGTATTTAAATTAGTGCTGTGACCTAACTGATCATTTAATACCTATTAATAGCAATTTAAGAGAGTGGACTCTTGTTGAAGGTGTTGTCGGTTTGACTTGTAACCAAAAACAGCAAAGGGCCTTTTACCATATCTGGTATCTGGATAAATGCACAAAAGCATAATCCTTAAATAGGAGCTAGAGTTGCGGAAAAGTAATTAATACCATAAACCATTAATACTAACCCTAACATGGGTCTAAAGAAAGAAAAAGAGATAGAGCATTTGTGGGTTTTGGGCGACAATAACTAATAGAAAGAAGTTGCAAAAATAAATGATCCGTGATCTTAATAGTCAAAGGGTGGTCTACTTATGATACTAGGGTTTACCTAGGACCTAAATAAGCTAATATCTTGGCAAAAGAAACCTAGGTCTTCAAAAGCGATATGAAAGGCGAAAAGTTATAAAAACAACTTTTAGGTTTAAAGAAGTTTGGAACATCACGAGGAGCATGTGAGTGATTCCAGTGAGCTAAAGATGTCCTTAGGAAGTCTGAGATGACAAGAGCCAAGGTTAAGCTTACCAGCTAGGGTTGGAGAAGATAAAGTCAAAGTCTTGGTCAAGCAGCAAAGATCAGGAGTCTTTTTCTTTGGTGACCAAAAGCAACGATGGAACTTAAGCTCTAAAGACCATCATATGTGTTCTTGATAGGAAAGGATAGAATCTAACTTACGGGAGGAGGTTTCACAAAGGGGTGCTCCTTTGGATCAAGTGAGCAGAGAGGAAAAACCTAAGTTCAACCTGCAAAAGATGCCCAAGATCTGCATTAATAGGAGATTTAGGCATGCTCAAAGTTGAACAAGGGTGAGAACAAGAAGGCTTCAGCGAGAAGGAAGACAAGGCTAGGGAGCTCCTCTTGGTCAACAATGGCGGAGAAAAGCGGCTAGGGCTTATATAGTGTTGGAGCCACTAGAGCAAGCGAGAATTCTCGAGAACCAATGAGGTGGCATCTAAGGATAAATATCAAGGAAATATCCTCATTTTCACGTGCTTGACCACCGCTCGGCGAGGGCGTTGGTGGCGGCACCACACAAAGAAGGTGAAGAACACATCGGCGACAATCGGGCCCCGAGGCAGTCTCGACCACGCACAATCCACAATGACTTCAAGAACAACGACCGTTCGATTCTAATTAAGCGGGTGTGATGAAGCTGACTAAATAACACTGAGCGGTATCAAGCAATATGGGCGTGCGATTTCAAATGGATGACTAAGATCTAGGGAGGTTAGGGGTGGTCGAACGTCACAATCTATAAGGACCGTCCGATCATACTTCAGCGGCCCAAGATGCGGTCTTGTATTTGGTGAGCTTGACCCTAAAGGCAATCACCGTTGAATCTGAAATCAGCAGTCGAGGATTGAGGAGGTCGGATGGTCGAGCGGCCCAATGGTTGTGGTCCTTCGATTGAAATTCAGCGGTGGATCTTGATTGGCACCTCGGTAGGTCGAATGGCACACAAGATCACTGGGCGGTTCATTGAAGATCAACGATGGCCACTTTTGAAGAGGATTTCAAGAATAGAAATGAAATGCGATGCCGTAGGATTAAGATCAAGCGGTGGAGATCACATGGGCGTTAGGATGGTCGAACGACCCATTAGATCTGGCCGTTAAGTAGAAAATTCAGCGGCTAGAATCTCAAGATGGATCGAGTGGTCAATCATTGGTGATCGAGGCCCTGCGTTCGAGATCAACGGCTCTGCGCTTTTCCATTTACGCCATTTAAGGATGGCTTAGCACGGAGATCATAGCGCCCGCCATCAGCGGTCAATACCGGAGGCGGATTGGGTGGTCGACGGCCCATCTAATCTGGCCCGTTCGTGAGAAAAATGGGCGGCGATCGTTCATCTTTGGAATTTAGGGCCAGCGTGAGCGTGGCAGTGAGCCACGCATCGGGTTGGACCGAATGGGTTTGAGTTAGTCGCTCTGGTGTTAATCTTTGGGTTTAAGTAGGAGGATTGACCCAAACCAATTTAGACTTTCAAAAGTTTGACCGGACCTTTAAAAATAGCAAATAAATTTGTAAAATTATGAAATTTTGCAGAACTGCTAATGGGATGGTATATTCCCCAAATAAATTTTGAAACCACTGTTTCTCCTTTTAAAATACATAAATAATTCAATTAGGCCGAATAAGTTTTATTTAAAAACAAATATTTTTCTTAAAATTAAAATAATTTCTAAAAATTCAACAAAAATTATTTTTGGCCAAAATAATTCATCTGGCCTTTGAATAAAATACTTCCCAGTCATGATACCAACATTGAGTGGTATTTCCTTTTGAAGCTTTAATCAAATTGGAGTTTTGAGCTAGAATTTGGGGAAAATTACATGGTAACATGTTGCCTAATTTGTCAAAATGAATAGTGATGCCATGAAACGACATCTCATTCTTCATTTATTAGAAATGAAATTTATTCTACGAAACATAGCTGCTAGCGGAAAAAGGCGCTGCGGCAAAATAAGCGTCTTGCCACGAACGAACGATGGGGGTTCGAGACTCACCACGATGACCGGAGGTGGGAGGCTGCGGAGTTGGCCGGCGATGAAGAAAACGGCAATGGCGATGGTGCTACTGAGGAGGGCTCAAACGAGGGCGAGAGAGTGAATGGGTGATGGAGGATGCATCGAGAGGTGCCTCGAGATGGTGTATGAGAGTGGAATTGTGAGGGGCTCACCGTGCCATCGTCGAGAGAAAAAAAGAACTCCAGCGGCGAAAATGGGGAAAAGTTCGATTAGATGATTCTGCGATCGAAAACTAAAATTGGTTGAGAAATCTTCCTTAGGCTAAAAGGCCGCAGTGGTGTGATTAAGCACGAAAGACACTCACGGGGCGAAGATGGCCGGCGGCGTTGGGTACACGCCTTTGGGCGCTCTGGAGAAAAAGGGTGCTCCTCGTGTTCTAGGGCACACACACAAACGGTGCTCAAGCCGGCGCACAAGGGAGGCGGTGAAGGAAGAGGAAGAAAGGAACCACGCGGAGAAACTCACGAGAAGTAGCTCGACAAGCGCCTCCTCGGCCGGCCAGAGGAGAATAGCTTCAGGCGAAAAGAGGTGTTATCCGGTTTGCGAGCGGAGGCGGGCGGCGTGAGCAGCGAAAGCCCGAGTGGTCGGGGCAGGCGGTGGATTCCGCAGCGTTCTGCTTGGCGTTAGCGGAAGCGATAAGCGGCAGCGGCGGCGTGGCGGCGAAGTCTGCGCGGCGCCGATCGCGAGTTGACAGCGGCGGCCGGTGGGTCCTGGCGTCGATGACTCATCGGTAGCGAGTTTGGCGAAAAGTCGGCGCGGGCGTTGGATCGAATCAGCGATGCGACAACGTCTTGAAGATCTTTAAACCTGACCGAAGCGGTAGGTGATCAGGGCCATCTATGCACGATAGGACGGCTCATAAATGACGCGGTCAAATGGTTAGGTCGAGCCAAGTCGACTCAGTCGAGTCAGAGAGCGATGATTTCGATTTTGTTTTAAAAGGCTGAGAGGATGGGGGATTTTTAGAGGTAGCTCCGAAGCTCCAAAAATTCTGAAATTTTTATGGAAGCTTCCTAGATCTGAGGAAGACCTTGTGTAATTTTTCTAGAAATTTTATGCACTGTATTTCTCTCTAGAAAATTCACAAGCTGCTGGTCTAGGGTTTTGACCAGAATTCAAACTGGTTTGACTAGCTCTTTTGAAATAGCAAATAAAATCTAAAACTTATGAGATTTTTCAAGAGGTCACTAGGATGATCTAGATGATAGGAAAAATACTTCCAGAGGATGATCACAAGATTAGATTTGAAAGTTTTCAAAGATTATGCTTCCATCATATGAAACATTGATCCTTGAAAATAGGAAACCCTAGGGAAATTTCTAAAAATTCCAAATGACATCATGAGGCGACAAAAGTTTCAATTTGTCCTCATTTTTATTACATTTGAAACACACACCATTGTTTGGGATGTTAAAAACCTCCCCCTTACAAGAATCTCGTCCGAGATTAGTTTACTCGGAAAAAGAAAGATGGGTAGTCCGCATGCGTGGCGATCCTCCTTTTCAAGTTGCTTCATCTTGGTATGATTTGTCCATTGAACTTTAAGGAACTTGATGAGTACGATTCCTTGTTCTTCGTTCGGCTTCATCAAGGATCACGAAGAGGGCGCTCTTTGTATGTCAAGTCTTCTTGTACATCGAGACTTTCAATGAAACTTCCTTAGTTGGAGCGAAGGAACTTCTTCAATTGGGACACGTGGAAGACATCGTGAACACCTTCAAGTCAGCGGGCAATTCCAACTTGTAGGCAACCGCACCTTTCTTCTCAATGATGCGGTAAGGTCCGATTATCGTCGAGCTAGTTTGCCTTTGACGCCGAATCGTTGATGACCCTTTAGAGGAGAGACTTTGAGATAAACAAAATCATTAGGCTCGAAGCTCAACTCACGGCGATAATGATCCGCATAGCTCTTTTGTCTTGATTGAGCCGTGCGCAATCGATCTCGAATCAACCGAACTTGACTTTTGGCCTCATTAATCGAGTCTGGGCCAAAGAATGGTCTTTCACCGGCTTCTGACCAATTCAACGGGGTTCTACATTTTCTCCCATATAAGGCCTCAAATGGTGCCATGCCAAGACTAGCTTGAAAGCTGTTGTTGTATGAGAACTTCGTGAGCGGCAAGCATTTCTCCTAATTCTTCCGTAGGAGAGAACACAAGCGCGAGACATGTCTTCCAATACTTGATTGACTCTTTCGGTTTGGCCATCGGTTTGAGGATAGTATCACGGTCTTTGAAAAGAAAAACGAGTTCCATAGCCTCTTACAAACTATACCAAAGCGGGAGGTAAGAGTGAACCACGATCCGAAACAATCGTCTTGGGCACACCATGCAAACTCTGTGCGAGATATATAGAGGTCCGCCAAAGTACCAACACAAATCTTAGCCCGCACTGGCAGAAAATGGGCTACTTTCGTTAACCGGTCAATGATAACCCATATGGCATCCTTCCCTTTTGAAGTGCAGGGGTAGGCGGTGATGAAGTCCATCCGATAGAATCCCACTTCCATTCGAGCACTTGCAAGGGTTGTAGTAAACCCATTTGGGCGTTGATGTTCGGCCTTCACACGACGACATACGTCACACTCGGCAACAAACTTTGCGATTTCCCGTTTCATTCGGGTCCACCAGAACCTCTGACGGAGATCTTGATACATCTTTGTGACCCTAGGATGAATGGACAAGGGAGAATCATGGGCTTCGCGGAGGATGACATTCTGCAATTCCATGACCTTTGGAACAACAAGGCGCTTTCCGAACCATACAACACCATTGTCGTCTTCTGAGAAGCACTTGGTTGTTCCGTTCTTGATATTCTGCTTGATTTGGTTCACACCAACATCTGTTTGTTGTGCAGCCCTGATCTGATCTTCTAAGGTTGGTTGCACAACCAAGGCAGCGAGGGAACCATGCTCAACCACTCCCAAGTTGAGCCGCTGAAATTCTTCATGAAGGCGAAGCTCTTTGCTCCTTGATCATCAAGGTATTGGAATAAACCTTGCGGTTGAGAGCATCGGCAACAACATTAGCCTTGCCGGATGGTATCGGAGACCCATATCATAATATTTGATCAATTCCAACCACCTTCTTTGCCTAAGGTTCAGATTCGATTGGGTGAACAAGTACTTCAAACTTTTGTGATCCGAATACGCCATAGCGATTCTGGATGAGGTAATATCACCAAATCTTGATGCATGAACCACTGCGGCTAATTCCAAGTCATGGGTCGGATAATTGAGTTCATGAGGCCTCAATTGCCTTGATGCATAAGCCACTACCTTGCCCTCTTGCATAAGAACACAACAAGAGTCCTTGTCGAGAAGCATCGCAATAGATATCGAAGCCGGTGGGCGTCGGGAAGAACAAGCTGGAGCTGTGGTTAATCTTTTCTTGAGTTCTTGAAAACTCTTCTCACAATCAGCGGACCACACATACTTCTTGTCCTTCTTGAGCAATTCGGTCATCGGCTTTGTAATCTTAGAAGTTCTCAATAAGCGGCGATAGTATCCGCTAAACCAAGAAAACTCCTCACGTCGATCAGCGACTTGGTGACCCCATGAGAGCACATCACGACCTTGCTAGAATCCACGGCTATGCCTTCTGCTGAAAGAACATGGCCCAAAAATGCCACTTCCTTCAGCAAAACTTCGCACTTGTTGAACCGCATAGAGTTGATGTTCGCGCAATTTCCCCAACACTAACCCGGTGTTGACATGCTTTTCATCATTCTTGAGTAGATGAGGATATCATCAATGAAGAATGCCACAAACTGTCCAAATACTCCATGAATACCATATTCATAAGATTCATGAAAAAGCGGGAGCATTCGTCAAGCGAAAGACATGGTTGTACACTCATTACAATCCGTAGCGACTAGAAAGCCGTCTTGGAATATCTTGAGGCATAATTCGGACTTGATGGTAGCCCAATCTCGGATCGATCTTGGAGAATACGAAACCTTTGGTTAATTGATCGAAAAATTCGTCAATCGAGGCAGCGGTACTTGTTCTTCACCGAATCCTTGCATTCGGTGAGACGGTAATCAACCTGTCGTAGAGTCTTGTCTTTCTTCTTCACAAAGATTGTCAGACAGCCCCACGGTGATGATCTTGGGCGGATGAAACCCTTCTCTTGAAGTTCACCAAGCTGCTTCTTCAACTCCTCCAATTCATTTGGAGGCATCCGGTATGGCCTCTTTGAAATCGGGGTGGTACCGGGCAGCAACTCGATGACGAATTCAATATCTCTGACTGGAGGCATTCTAGGAAATTCTTCAGGAAACACATCAGCGAAGTCGCAAACCACTGGGACTTCATGAATCTCCATAGCCGGCTTCGCTTCAAGTGCATAAAGATGTAGTTCTTGCAGCTTTGGCAAAATCCCAACTTGCTCGCCGGATGGACTTGTGAGGGAGATGAATTTCCTAGCACAATCGATTTGCCCCAAGTGTTGGGACAGCCAATCCATGCCAAGTATCACATCCAAACTTGCTGAATTGATGAGGATAAGGTTTGCCAAAAATCCCACTCCTCCAATCTCAATAGAAACATCCCGACATTCATTTTCAGCTCTCATTTCCGACCTCGGAGAATGAATAATCAAAGGAACATGCATAGGAACAATTTGAAGATTACTAAGTGTAGCAAAAGACTTTGATATAAAAGAATGCGAAGCTCCAGAATCAAATAAAATGGTAGCAGGTTGAGAGTTGACAAGAAGCGTACCCAACACAACGTCGGGTGCCTCCTGAGCTTCCTCGGCCGAGATATGGTTGACTCGGCCGCTGCCCACATTCTGGGCCTTCTGAGTAGCCTTCTGATCATGACCATTTCCTTGCCGCGTCCTCCATTAGGGCGAGGGCTGCTCAATCATCTTAGGGCAATGATAAGCATAATGCCCCTTGTTGTTGTAGAAGAAGCAAGTGACCTCGGCATTGGGATTGTGGGGGCCTCCTTGCTGTCCGCAGTGCGTGGTTGAGACCACGACTGTGGTGGGCGAGAACAAGCGCCGGTGCCCTCGGTAGTGATGGAGTCTAAGAGTGATGCACCGGGCTTGCCCGCCGTGAGAACAAGGAAAGCTAGCCCTTGCTGATTTTGGGCCTCCACTTGCGCTTGCGAGAGTCGCCTAGTGCCCTTCCTTGTGCTCGGCGACAATAGCCTTGTCGACCAATGTGCGGAAGTCGGGAAGTCAGCGATAGGCAGTTTGTCTGAAGCTCCTCGGACAAGCCATCCATGAACTTCTCTGCTTGGCCTCATTAGTGGAGTGCGTCCTCGAGCGTCTCGAGACAAAAGTTGAAATCATGCAGTGTTGATTCTTGTCTGCTACTGCTTGCAGCTTGAGAGAACTCCTTCTTCTTGAGCTTCATCAAGCCGGTAGGAACATGAGCCCGACGGAAGGCAGTGCGAAACTCCTCCCAAGTGATAGCTCGGCCCGCGGGCTGCATGGCAAGGAAGTTTTCCCACCATGAAAGTGCCGCCCCCTCCAACTAATGGGAGGCGAAGAGTGCCTTCTCCTGTTCTTAGCACTGAGCGACATCGAGCTTCCGCTCGACTAGACACAACCAATCGTCTGCGTCAAGGGGATCTTCGGACCACAAGAAGGTGGGTGGCTGTGTGCGAAGGAACTCCGAGAGTCCTCCCCTCTGATGATGACCACCTCCTCCCCCTGATCCGGAGGCACCGGAAAGGTTGGAGGTATTCCGTGCAATCGCCTCTAGGATCCTTATCTGATCCATGCGATTTCACTCAATCTGAGCGAGAACCTCAGTCATGGTCGGAGGAGGTGGGAGCTCCTCATCCTGACCAGCTGGCTGACCCTGGCTGCTGTGAGTTCTTCCAGCCATCCTGTTTCATTGAGGCGGGTTAGCAACAAAAACACGAAAACTAGAGGCAAAAGGTAGCAAAAGAAAAGCTATCGACTAGGGAAATGAGATATTACCCTAACCCAATTATAAACATATAACCAGCAAGAAAAGAACTCCAACATTTGAAAAAAGGCATAAGATCCAATGCAAAACTCATAAGACACAAGATTCAACTCTCGATGCGAATAACTCGTATTGAATGAGCGAATGTCGGTTTGAGAAGAAAATTTCAGAACACAACTCAAGTCTTATTGCATATAAGGATCATGGTAAAAACCATCTAGGGTGTGTCGGACACTAGCTATCTAATATCACAACTTACCCTTTTATATGACCTCGGCCCTAATATCTGATAATAAAATCTTTGTTCATGTCATTCTTGTTCATTTTGGCAATTTAGGCAACTTATTTACAAACCTTTTCCCAAATTTCTTTTACCAATTTCAACTTGGTCAAAATTTCCAAAAAATACCATCCCATGTTGATATTAAGGCTGGGAAATATTTTATTTGAAAATCAGATGAATTATTATGACCAAAAATAATTTTTGTTGAATTTTTAGAAATTATTTTGATTTTCGGAAAAATAATTGTCCTTAAATAAACCTTAGTTGGTCTAAATGAATTATTTATGTATTTATAAAGAAGAAATTGTGGTTTCAAAATTTATTTGGGGAATATATCATCGATAGCCATTACGCAAAATTTTAAGATTTTACAAATTTATTTGCTATATTTAAAGGCACTGGTCAAACCTTTTTAAAATTTAAATAGAGTGCGGTCAAACCTCGGCCTAACCCTCGGTCTAATCTTGTGCGACCCGCCCTAACCTGGTCCAACGAAATGACTTGGTTCAACGGTAGCGCCAGTCGGCTCGGGCACGTTCCACTGCAGCGTCAAAACTTCTAGCCCTTCTCGGCCCTTCATTTCCACTTGAGCGGGCGGATTAGTTGGGCCTTAGGACGCTCCATCCCCTTCCATTATTGACCGTTGGATCCTTAGCGTGCGGCCAGATTCTTTGTGATGTTGGACCACGGGCGCTTCCATCTGGTGTTGGGTTGCGAATTGCGGCGATGGGCGCATGGTCGAAAAAGCTCCCCGCGCACCTCATCTTGGGCGTGGTTTTGCGTCGCCGCGGCTCTGTTGAGTGGGCGATCGGACGCGACAATTCCCCATTGCATCGCGACCGTTAAGCCGTCGGAGGCTCTCGCGAGTGGGCGTTCGGACGCTCTGAGGACCCTAGATCGTGGCCATTATTTGGAGATCGTGTGGTCCACGTTTCACGATCCGCTTCAACTTGTTTTAGCCACGCGCCATAACCGCCCAAATAGAATCGAGCAGGCGTGGTTCGATTGAGATTTGCTACGTGTGGTGCATGGTACATATGACTCAGGGGCCAGCGATGTCGTGACGGAATTCTGTTTCCTCTATTGCTTTACAGTAAACAATTTTCTCATGGGGAGGAGGTGGTGTCTGATAATTTAGGGGATATTTTCTCTTCATATCTATCCATTAGTGCCACCTCATGAGCTCTAGATAATTCTCGGTTGATCTGGGCACTTCACACTATATAAACCCTAGCTCTGAGCTTTTACCATTGTTGACCCAGGGAGGAGCTCATTATCCTTATCTCCTTCACGGTGAAGCATCCTTGTCTTTCTTCCATTGTTCAAGCGCAAGAAGACCTAACCCTCATGCTAATGTGGTGTTGGTCATTTCTTGTAGAGTTGAGCTGAGTGGTTCTTCTCTCTGTCATCTTGACCTGTGAAGCTTCATTTTGGAAAACCTCACAGGTGAGTTGAATTCCATCTTTCCTTAGCAAGAATATACCTAATGATCTTTAGAGCTTAGTACATCATTTTCTTTTAGTTGACACAAGAAAAAGTCTTGGACCTCTTTGTTGACCAAGAAGCGATCTGTTTCTCTCTAAACCCTAGTGGTGAGTTAGCCTTTATACATTAGCTTAAGCCCTCTAAAATTTTAGTTATCCTCTTATAGCACTCCTTTGGTTCATATGATACTCCAAACTTCTTTGAGCTGAAAAGTTATTTTTATAACTTTTAGGTCTTTCATATCGTTTTTCAAGAATTAGGGTTTCTCTTGTCATAATACTAGCTCCTGCTTGGTTTTGAGTGAACCCTAATACCATAAGTAGACCATCTTTTGTTTTCTAAGTCACCAATTTAGTTGATAAGACAAGCGTAGCTCTCTGTCACCTTTTGTGGGTCTGGCAAACCAAAAGCGATACGTTCCATTTCCTTCTTTAGTATGGTCGATTAGGGCTAGTTATGAAGTCCTATGGTATCAACTACCCTCCAAATAGTCTTAAATTCTATTTAGAATCTTTGGTTAGTGCATTACTCTGAAGTAGCCAAAATCAGGCGAGACCTTTCTTTGTTTTTGTTAAACCAGACCAAAGACTTCCTTTTCTTTCTTTCTTTAAACCGGGCAATTCATGCTAGCATTAACAAGTTATAGTAATAAGTATTCCTTAATGGTCATAACTTCATTTAAAACTTTTGTCTTATCGGTTCTTCACACAACCTAAAAGCATTAGCGAAGTGTTGTTGTTTTTGGGTTATTAGTCAAACCGGCCAAACCAACAACAAAAATCTAAAGTCATGAATTGCTATTAATGGCATTAAATGATTGGTTAGCTCACAGCACTAGTTTAATACACTTAGCTATCTGTAGTATTTCATTTATATAGAGTTAAGCTAGGTAATTGAATCATTTGTTCTTTGTCTGTTCGATGTATAAAACACGATCTTGTAGCTATAAGCTAAAACTTAAACCTGAATAATAAATGCCAATAGATGATATATATGGGTTATTACCCTTAATACATTAGATATAGCATAAGCATACTATTACTCATGCATTAAGACCTTGACCATACATTCTTTTTGTGCTTATTGTTCTCTGTTTTTCTGTATTCATTGGATTTTATTCTCTTTTAGATATTGGTTCTTACGAAGCTGTTGAGTCTTTTATTGAGTCCCAAGAATCTGAGCAAGAGGTTATTTACTACTATCAAGGCAAGCTTCCTCTCGCACCATGTTGAGCCTAATCTTTTGAGCTGTAGATTTACAAAATCTGGTGACCTTGTGCATGCAACTTTCTAAAAATTATTTGTGCCTGTTCCTAGTTAGTTATACACTGAACTTGTGGCTTATCTTTAATTTAACCATACACTCAACCTAAGGTAGTTTGTGATGTTATTATATTTAATTTTAACTTTTGTAGCCATGCGATCCATAGAGCGGTAGTGTTTGACAAGCAACTTGTCAAACACAGGAACAAGAAATAATTTGTATTTGTCTTTGATCCTTGTTGAGTTTATTTGATTTGGAAATGCTTCTAAATCCTGTTATCAATTAATTCAAATATGGACAAGTGGATGCTAGTGATGGTGCCTTTGTGTGCGAGATTTGGGAAATGTGGATGTCTTATGCGGATTGATTAAGGGTGAACTCGACAATTTAATTCAAGTCCCAATGTACTTCCACACGCGATGTATGGTATTGTTTGGTTAAGTAAAGGGTTAATATTATTGAGTTGGATCTTTGGAAGTAAGGACATGTGTATTGATTTCATATGGCATAGATGCTTAAGTCTTGGGCGTGTCGGATGCCATGTGGAGCTTATATTGATATCGGATGTTCTTAGAAGGGTAAGGCGTAGATGTGTTACATCGCATATACGTTCCTTGAGGGCCCAGCTAGCGATTGTAATATGTGTGGCTAACACGAGTTTGCATTTAATTATTTGGTCGGCATTCCTGTACAACATGTGAGCCTCGGTTGAATATATGCTATCGATCGTTATTTAAGCGGGATCGGTCTCACATGGGTCATCAACTCAATAATGTCAACTTGTTGAAAAATACAAAATCTTAGTTTACGGCCGACACACCAAAGGCGGTGTGTTATTATTAGGAGGCTTACGGGCTAACTAAGTCATGTGGGTAAAGATGTACACCCTTGCAAGGATATAAAACTATTGAATAGCCGTGTCCACGATTCTGAGACGACACTTGAATTAATGTCACTGTGTAGATTTTGCTCTAAGTTTGGTTTGGGAATCATTTCGGCATGATGGTTGTCATGCACATTTAATTGTGACACATTACTTACTTTTGCTCTTGTTTATGCTTATAATTGTACTTACTCCTTTGTTTTAGTCCAAATCCATTTATTAAAATTGCTTTGTCAAAACATAGCAATTGTAGGTTAAGATGTATCGCTTTATGCAAAATTGAACCAATTAAGCCTCATGTTGATAACCTTATGCATATAAAATTCTATTCCTTTGTATAGGTTCTAACAAACACTTTCTTTTATTAGTTTGTGTAAGACTTGTTGAGTACCTTTCGTACTCAGGATTTTATGACCTTTTGTTGCAGGTGAAGATGGTTTTCTTTATGAAATGCCCGTTAAGCGCGATCTGGGTGGCGCTAACGAGTGATGCTAGTTCTAGCCTCCACGCAATAACTGCGGGATGATGGGGCCATTGGTGGTGTCATCTTTTATATTTTTGTTTCATTGTTGCTCTTTTTGTTAATGACCCAAGGTCATTTGTTCTTCTATATGTTTGATTCTTGTAGCAGACGACCTTTGTAGCAACGAAAGTGGAGATGTAATATGATGTATAATTATATGAATGTATGACTTGTATGTGATTGATGCAATGTTGATTAAGGATATATGTGCAATAGTCACTAATCACAGGAACTATTGCATGGCATATATCAAGGAACCTAAATGTTGGATTGTTACTTATTATGATTATGCTTCTAGTATGATTTTTATTAAGGACATTACTTTGTTCCTTAATTAAGAATTATGCTACCGATATAATTTATAATTGACACGGTCCAATATTTGAGGTCTCACACCTTTTAAACCCCACAAGTTTTAGTTGAATTATCCTCTCATTTTAAGCCTATCGAAGAACTAGTTGCTTTCTATCCAAAACTTGTACTTGCTGTCCAGATTTTGTATCTAAGCTCCAAGCTGAATTTTCCAACTCTAAATGCTTCTAATCTTCACTAAAAGACAGCCAACACTTCATATTCTCAACACTCATTGAATCCCAAAACCGAATTTAAACGGTAACACTATCTTTTCAAATAAAGACGAGAGGAAACAACTTTTCAAATCTCAATCTAGAACAAGGTAAGATGAGCAATCTAGGATAGGTAAGGAGTAAAATCTGAGAACTTACTTAAGTTTTCATAAACCATTTGTCATTTTGAAACTAAGTTTTTCAAAATATCCTAAGGACGACCAAGCTAGTGGTTTCTACGGTTAGTATGGCTCTGATACCAACTTTTGTGAGAACCCGGGGTATTTAACTTGTAATACCAAACCATCAAGATGATTCAAGCATTACAAATCAAATATCTCGACTCTCGGCGTATATGTACTTCCCAGAAGTGTAGCACACATACCCCATACAAAAATTATGCATCAATTCCATTCAACACATAGAATCCAGAGTACAACTAAGCAATACAAAAGACATACAATATAGAGTTATTACAAAAGGGGCCGACCGGCCAAATAACAACTAAAGAGTTAAATAATAGCGGAAGCAAAAGCCATAAGATGGTGATAAATAAAAGCCAATTAGTGTGCCTTTAACCCACAAGGCAACCAACCGGGCCACCAACCTAGTCGTCAAACCCACCGCACATCTCACAAAAGTGGATCCCTTGGGGATCAGCTTCCTCCTCTACAACAATTAGTAAAGCATAGCAAATGAGTACAAAAATATACTCGCAATACTTACGTGTAGAGTAACGGGCCTATACATAGCTACATGCAAGCTTATTTAAGTGGAGGAGGCTCTAGACTCATTTTCAGCATAAAGCAAGTTTTCATTTGCAATAATGTAATAGATTTAGAGCAATTTCACAATCTGTTTTTATTTGACAAAAACAGCGAGATATAAGTAACAAAAATAACAAGACATCCTGGAAGTGGCTAACCCAACAGCCACCACAACAATAGCATGAATTTCCCATTCATACCACCCACATCAAGTTTTAATTAAATATTATAGTCTAGTTCTCACGGGGCGTATCCAAGCGTGTCCATAACCTAGGACGAGGCTATTCGAATAGTTTGAACTCTGCAGGGGTGTACCAATGTACCCACATATCAGACCACTCCTTATTGCCACACGATAAAGCACACTTCCTTTGGTATGCCGGCAGAGCTGAGTCCTACGAGACGTTTCCAATATTGTGTATTAACTACGAGTCGTCCATATGGAAGAAAGCCCCATACATTGATGCGGAGTCATCAAAGATGCTCACCTCCTTATAAAGGATGGTGCTCCTTGTAGTGGAGAAACTCCACTACTGCTCGCCCAATAACCCACCATGCAACTCAGGGCTAACACCGCCAAAGTACTAAATCAAGAGAGGTTCCATATGCCTCTCATGTGGTTAATCATAAATTGCTTCGATACGGTGGCGCAAGTAACTTTCGGTCCTTGATTGACTTGGGCACCATTCCAGTCACACCATAAGATCACACCATCAACCATTATGCCCAAGTCTCAAACATTTCATTTTCAGTTTCAGTTTTTGACTTTACAAATTAACAAAGCACAAAGTGCTGAGCATAATGATAATAATAATTTTGTGTGATCAAAGTTATCGACTAAGTTGATAACAACCCAATTCTACCAGTAGCTAAGTATTTCTAAGCATGACACCGTAAAGACAATAAAAAGAGCAAAATTAAATCGCCAGGCTCTAATTCACCAGCGATGTTAATAAATTATGTTTTGTGGCAGGGGATAACAATTTAAGGGCAACCATGCAATAGGAATAGCTACCTCTAATCGGAAAAATTACTTTGACACAAAAGCATGCATGTATACAATTTGTAAACAAAGTATTAGACTTTGAAAGTAATGGGACATTTATGATCAAACTGCTTGCCTTGTTGGGGATGACTTTCTTGCTGCAGAGGATCACTCTCGTATACAATAGGATCGTCGGAACCTACCGAAAGAGTTGAAAGCACAATAAGAACGAATAACACCGAAAAGACCCAAAAATTCAAAGTCATCCAAACATCATGAAAAATTCACACAAGCTAGGGCATGATTTTAGGTGAATTTATCAACAAGAATCAATTTATTTGGATGTTCTATGCAAAAGTTATGACAGTTTGAAAGTCAGTTTTCCAGAAAATCCAATTAAATTGCTACTGGTTACTGTTCATCCGAATTAATTGTTTTGGTGAACATTTCCAGAGCAGTGGTGTGCTTGAAATTTTTATGGTTGGCAGAGCACCACATGAGATGAACAATGGAATTTGATTCACCTCATTTGGAGCTAAGATGAATTTTTTATGATTTTTCAAAGTTATGAAAGTAGTACACAAGTTACATGTAAAATAAGATTTTCAGAAATAGTATCATGCTCACAACCTATTCTACAATAAACTACACTAACAGAGGATTCCAACAAAGTTGAGTTTACTCAATTTGGAGTTACTTGAGAAATACTTATGTATTTTTGAAGTTAAAGCAATTTTAGTGCAACAATAATACTAAACACAAGTAATTTTACCAAAAGTGTTTTATGTAATAGTAACATGATTCAACCCATTTTTATATTAAAGTACATTCAAAAAGGAAACTGACAAAATTTGAATCATCAATTTTGGAGCTAAAATGAATTACTTATGCAATTTTGAAGTTTAACCAATTTTCAGTTCACAAATAAAGCATTTCAGAACTTATATAAACATAACATACTTTTTATACCCAGGCGAAGCTAACCATGGTCATTGACCAGTGGGCCCTAAAGGATAGTGCCATTTTCTATTTAACGTATGGATTTAACGAACTGACAGGTGGGGTCCGCTTGCCATAGACTCATACGCGTGAACTGGGTTCACCGGTGTATGAGTCTAGTGCACAGCACACTTAAGTGGCTCGGGCCCACCTGTCATTCACAGCTAGACATCGTTTAACGCGGCTAAGCACTGGAATTTCTGACAAAGCTCGAGATTTAAAGCTAACGATCGTGATTAACGCTAATGGCCGAGACTCTGATGGTGTCTTGGCGTGCCACGCAGTCGTGCACTGCGGCCGTGAGCTTCATGGCGACTTCATTGGTGAACCGATGCGGCGCAGCATGAGTGAATGATCAAAATGGAAAGCCCAAAACCTTGCGCACCCGACTTCACGGTGGCGAGACACTGTGGTGGTCGGCCTTGTGCATGGCAAGCGGCGGAGTGGGAGCTCTGAAACATGGCACAACGCGGAAAAAGGCGCGCATGACAAAATAGCACGCCGCGCAACAGGGGGTTCAGAGACTCACCACGATGACCGGAGGTGGGAGGCTACGGAGTTGAGCCGGCGACGAAAAACGGCGGCGGCGATGGTGCTACTGAGGAGGGCTCAACACGAGGACGAGGGAGTGAATGGGTGATGGAGGATGCATCGAGGTGCCTCGAGATGGTGTATGAGAGTGGAATTTGTGAGGGCTCACCGTGCGTCGTCGAAGAAGAAAAGAACTCCGTGACGAAAATGGGGAAAAGTTCGATTCAAGCGATTCCTCGATCGAAAACTAAAATTGGTTGAGGAAATCTTCCTTAGGCTAAAAGGCACACGGTGGCCTTAAGCACGAAAGACACTCACCAGGAGCAAAGATGGCACTGCGGTGGCGTTGGGTACCTGACTTGGGCGCTCCCGAGAGAAGAAAGGGGCGCTCCTCGTGTTCCAGGGCCTGCACACAAGAACAGTGCTCAAACCGGCGCACAAGGGAGCGGTGAAGGAAGAGGAAGAAAGGGGAACCACGCGGAGGAAACTCACCCGAGAGAGTAGCTCGAGCAAGCGCCTCCATCCTCAGCCACCGAGAGGAGGAATGGCTTCCAACGGGCGAAAGAGAGGGTATTATCCCCGGTTTGCAGACGGAGCGGAGGCGGCGTGTAACACCCTGGCTATTCGGAAGCCAAAATGCTACCTAAAGGACTAACATACAACAATACTACGGAAGAACTTTAACAATAACTCATCAACTAACATATAAGGATCAACATCTTTTAAAACCTAAGCAGTAATTAAAACTGAATCCAACAACAGTTACCAAATTCCAATTATTTAAGTCTCTGAATCCACTAAGATAATCATACCAAGCGAATGATCATGGAACATAAGTAGTTAATTAAACAACCTTAACGTGAAAAAGATGTCAACCAACATCAAACTCCATTATATTACAGTCCATCACTTAACGAATGAAAAGATGAATCAAGTTCTATTATTGAAAGCGGTGTAAGGTGAAATGAATGAGTAGTGCGTGTCTACTCCTCCCAAGAGAATCATCACCAACGATCACCTAAAAATAGATAAACAAAGCAAGAATGAGTGCGAGACTCAGCAAGTACATGGATAATTTGGACATACCACAAATATGAAAAAGACAACTTCATTAAAGAATTTGAACGTACACTGAATGAATACATGAATGCATGGAATGAATGGAATTAATAAAAAAGAATGGACTGCACACATGCTTATACCGGTATAGCTAGTGACACACCCGTCGGTGTTCACCTAAGCCCGCATTTAACAAAATACGGGGACCCAAGTCCCGTATGAAGAACGTTTCATACGGGTGTCCAAATATGCCCACATTGGAATGGTGGGTCTTACGTGCCCATACTGGAATTGATGGGTCTTATAATCCACTCCCGTGGAAGGCACATGAAACATGATGCATGAACTAAAGTATGAATTATGAAAGACATCATATGTATACCCATGGTATAAAACATAAGAAAGGGACATAAACTTGAATATTCTCATGGATCTTAGGAAAACACAATACAAACATCAAGCGTGCATCATTCACCAAACATAGGAACATCAAAGTACTTGCCTTAACCGTGAGACGAAAAGATGACGATAGAACAGCTTTCAACCCTGGTGCTCACCAACACCTGGCAACCGTAAAGTATACTAAGTATACTAAACAAGAGTGCTCAACAAAGCGATAGAACATAACGAGAGCGATCGCTCCTGGACGCAACACAAAAACTAGCAATTTCACCCCTGACTCTAATCTGTCCAATCTGTCGGTTCTCAAAGAAAAATCCATAACTTTTGAGTCCCAGCCCCAAAAGTTATGAATCCACGTTTCCCGGACTTTACACGAGCTTAGCTACAACTTCCCAGGTGATCGACAGAACAAATTACCCCATCTAAGCCCTTGATTTTAACACCGAAGACCGTTCTGTCATCTTCGGTACTTTCAACTTGTGAAATTCATAACTTCCATTTGGTACAACCAAAATCAATGACCTAAAACTTTCTGGAAACTACAAGGAACTAGCTTCCTGAATAAAATTATTTCAATAATTTCCAAGGTGCAAGAAAAGTCGCTAACAAGTTAATCTTTCTCTACTGTCCACAACAGAGAGACAGATTACAATAAGAACTTCAAAAATTCATATCTTTCGTTATACAGCTCCAAATTGGATGTTCTTTAATGATCTGGAAATATAAGACCAAGGCCTACAAATTTCATAATATGGAGAAGTCCTGATTCGGACCTTAAAAATAATCAATCTACTAATTAAAATGACTGCTGAAACATAGCTAAGATTCTGGACAGCGGTAAAGAACAGATCATAACTTTTGATCTACAACTCCGATTAGGGCGTTCTTTAACATTCTGGAAAGGTTATAAAAATTGGTACAATAATCTAGTTGGGTGAAAACTCTAAATATTCCATTATCATAATCATATTTCATGAGACAACTTGACAGATCAATCGCGTCAGAATTCTGGACAGTAGAAACTAAAACTATCATAACTTTTGATCCGTACGTCGGAATCAGGTGTTCTTGGCGGCCACGAAAAGCTAAGAATATTATCTAAATATCTCTAGGAGATAAAAACCTCCAATTCGGCCTCTAAGAACTCGAAATTGCCCACGCAACCTACTGGACAGAATTGAATCTTTAACAGACAGAGTTCGATCCAATCAATTCTAATCGAATTCACATCTACGACTAATCAAACAACGAAAACGACATTCGTTACCCTTGGAGACACGCGTGCCCGCTGATTCCCCCGCTAGATGCTCCTCTCCTCTTCTTCTCCTCTCTCCCTCCACCTTTCTCCTTGGCCGACAACAATGGGAGAGCATCACCAAGAAGGGGCAACGAAGTGCAAGGAGGAGGGCGTGCACTGTAGCAGTACTGTAGCGGCGGCGGGAGCACTGTAGCAGTGCGTGCTGCAGTGGTGGCTAGGGTTTCTCCCTCCTTTTAATAGTGGCCGGCCCCTCATGGGCCTCTTGGGCCAAAGCCTGAAGCCCAGGTTGCCAAAGAATTGCAGATTTTCCCTCCTCTAAAGTCTAATTTCTCTTTTCACTGCTTCCTTCATTAGACTAAGTTGGAGTATTACAGAAAAACCCTTTTTTTGTTTACTGTCCTTCCTTAGAAACATTCGGGGTATTATACGGCGTGAAACGGCAAAGCCCCAGGAGTGGTCAGGACGGGTGGTGGATTCACGGCGTTGCTGCGCGTTGACGGAGGCGGTAGAGCAGTGCGGCGACGTGGCGAGCGAGTCCTGCGTAAGCGCTAGCGTGAGGTTGACGACGCGGCTGACCGGTGGGTTTGCAGCGTCAGTGACTCAGCAGCGCGCGAGAGTTTGAGCGAAAGGGGTCGGCGCAGGTCGTTGGATCGAGATCCAACGGTCGACAACGTGTGAGAGATCTTTAAACCTAACTGAAGCTGTAAGTGATCAGGGCCATCGATGCACGATCGGACGGCTCATAAACGACGCGGTCAGATGGTTAGGTCGAGCCAAGTCGACTCGGGTCTGAGTCCGAGGAACAGTGATTTCTGATTTTGTTTTAAAAGGCTGAGAGGATGGGGGATTTTTAGAGGTAGCTCCGAAGATCCAAAAATTCTAAAATTTTATGGAAGCTTCCTGGATCTGAGGACGACCTTGTGTAATTTTTCTAGAAATTTTATGCCTCTGCATTTCTCTCTAGAAAATTCACAAGTCTTTGGTCTAGGGTTTTGACCGAATTCAAACTGGTTTGACTAGCTCTTTTGAAATAGCAAATAAAATCTAAAAATTACGAGATTTTTCAGAGAGGTCACTAGGATGATCTAGATGATAGGAAAAATACTTCCAGAGGATGATCACAAGATTAGATTTGAATGTTTTCAAAGATTATGCTTCCATCATATGAAACATTGATCCTTGAAAATAGGAAACCCTAGGGGGAAATTTCTAGAAAATTCCAAATGACATCGTGAGGCGACAAAAGTTTTAATTTATCCTTATTTTTATTACATTTGAAACACACACCATTGTTTGGGATGTTACAGTAGAGCAATCACGGCATACCAAGCATACCAATAGTAGTGAGGATGGATGTACCAATAGAAGCAGAGGCCGAGAGGGCATACAGTCATGCGGGGATCCGGTTGCGCAGTGAGCACGGCGGCTGGCGGTGCAAGCTCAGAGAGCAAAGGCCGGGAGGAGGCTGGGTCCTGGTCGCGCGTGTGCATCACAGCTGGAGGACTAGAGGCGGCTGAAACTGGTCACACGCATGCGTCACGGTGACGCAGAGGAGCACAAATCCGGCGAGCTCGAGGAGGCACGTCAACAAGGAAGAGGATCCGACGTGTCAAGTGCAGATCTAGCGCAAGCGTGAAGACGAGGCGTCGGGCGGTGCAGAGGTAGCAGAGAAGGCGGCGTGCGCGAGGACGAGCACATACGCCATCGGGCCAGCCGGGAGCAAGGAGGCGGCGTAGATCCGGTCGTCTCCGATGGCGGCGACGCTGATCCGGGACCAAGGAGGCGGAGGCGGCATAGATCCGGGAGTAGGGGCCCCGAGGCGAGGCGAGGCAGAGCCGACAGTGGCAGCCCGAGGTGAGGGCAACGCTGGATCTCACCAGGCGATGCGGCAGCTGGCCTGGAGCAGACTCGGGGATGTCCTGCTCAAGCAGAAGCCGGTGACAGTGGAGTGGAACTAGGGTTGAATGGCTCTAATACCATGTTAGAAAGATAAGACTAGGGTTAGCTATTCACAACTCTGCATATTATTCATTAATGGAGGGGATATATATAGACATAAGATATACATGGGCCACATGGGCCAAGAGAGAGAGAGGGAGAGAATGTAGAATATACAATACTCTTAACAAGTACGACCACTTTGTGGGTCTAAAAGTAATGCCTTAGTTTCCTTGAAGCCATAAGGAGAACATAGAGCAGCTTTTGTACCTGTGGGTATCTTTCATTTGGCCCATGTAAGACTTCGCTTACGTAATATACTAGTCGTTGGATGTTATCATGTTCTACGACCAGTACACCGCTAACTGTTTGTGGTGTTGGAGCCACGTAAATTAGCAATGTTTCTCCTGATCTTGGAGAAACTAAGACTGGGGTACTCGTAAGGTACTTCTTAAGTTGTTCAAAGGCATCGTTTGCCTCCTTAGTCCACTTGAAACTTCCATGTTTCCGTAGAAGCTTAAAGAAAGGTAATACTTTTTCCCCTAACCGTGCTATGAAACGACTTAGCGCTGCCATACAACCGGTTAGTTTTTGGACTTCTTTCTTCGTGGTCGGAGGGCCCATCTGGTCAATGGCCGATATTTTTACTGGATTCGCTTCGATACCTCTAGCCGAAACTAGGAAACCGAGCAGTTTTCCAGCGAAAACTTCAAACACACAATTTTTCGGATTTAACTTGAGGTTATGCCTTCTCAAGTTATTGAAGATCTCTTGTAGGTCAGAAATATGATCGCCAGTGTTGATGCTCTTCACGACCAGATCATCAACATAGGCTTCTAGATTTCGACCTATCTGTGGATTAAAGGTTTTCTGCATCAACCTTTGAAAAGTTGCATCAGCATTTTTGAGACCAAATGGCATCTTAACAAAACAATAAGTGCCATATGGGGTGATGAAGGAAGTTTTCTCTTCATCTTCTTTAAACATATTAATCTGATGGTACCCTGAATACGCATCTAAAAACCTTAATAACTCGCACCCGGAAGTACAGTCTATAGGTTGGTCAATGCGTGGAAGGGGAAAGTCATCCTTCGGACAAGTTTATTAAGATCTGTGAAGTCAATACACATTTGCCACTTCCTAGTATTTTTTCTAACCATTACAGGATTGGCGAGCCACTCAGGGTGGTCGACTTCACGAATAAATCCAGCCTTGAGGAGCATGTCAATTTCTTACTAGATTGCTAGCTTTCGATCAAGTGCAAAGCGCCTTAGCTTCTGCTTGATCGGTTTCTTGTCAGGCTGGAGAGCTAGCATGTGCTCGATCACCTCCTTGGGGACTCTAGGCATGTCGGACGCTTGCCAGGCTAATACGTCCTGATTTGCTTGGAGGAAGGAGATCAGCAACTCTTCCTATTTGTGGTCGAGTCTTGCCCCGACCAGTATTTTTTGGGTAGATGAGTCAGTGTTTCCTAACCCAGACAACTTGGTGCTTTTCGGAGAAGCACCCTTGTCGAGTGGTTCCTCCTTTGTCTGGTTGGAAGGATTTAGTGTCATCTTTGGTCTTGAGTGCTTGACCTGCACAGTAGGTGGATTAGCTTCTCTGGTCAGAAGTTCATCGACCAGCTCTAAGGATTTTTGATCACATGCGTAAGCTATTTTTTGATCTCCTCGAACTGTGATGACCCCTTTCGGTCCTGGCATTTTCAAACTCTGATAACCATAGTGCGTGGCTATCAAGAATTTTGCTAAAGCCGGACAACCAAGAACTCCGTTGTATGTGGATTCGAAATCCACCACATCAAATGGAATCTTTTCTGTTCAAAAATTGTCAGGTCTTCCGAATGTAACCAGTAAGGAAAGTTGTCCTATCAATTTGGCAGTAGAACCAGGAACTATACCATGGAAGGCATATTTCACGGGTTTCACCTTTGACTTGGGAACTTGCATCTCTTCCAATGCTCCTGCAAATAGAATATTTACAGAACTACCTCCATCTATTAAGACCAGATTAATGTTACAGTTATTAATAGTAGGTTCAACGACAATAGGGAACCTACCTGGTAGAGTCGAAGGAATGGGGCAGTCTTCTTTGTTGAAGGAGATTACAGTTTCTGACCACCTAGACAGCTTGACGGTGATCGGAGGCTCGACAAGGTTGACCTCCCGCTCCATGGCCTTCAGATGACGCCTTGATTCGTACAAAGAAGACCCACCAAAGATCATATTCACCGTATGTTGAGGCTCCTGGTACTCTATTTCTTTGTTGTCATCGTTGTCCTTCTTGGAGCTCATTTCCCCGAGTTCCTGTATTGAGGGGAGTGGACCTTTACCTGCATAGTAATCTTTCAGCTTCTTTTGCCAGACTCGATAGGTGCGCAAGTCATGCCCTGCCTGCTGGTGAAGTGGACACCACTTCTTGCTCTTATTGTATCCTTTGGTCGGAGCTTTTGCTTTGCCTCGACCAGTATAATTTTTCTTACCCTTAGTAAATGTGAGACCCCGACGTTTATTAGGCTCATAATACTTAGTCATCCAATTGACCCTAGTATTATCAACCAAATAAACCCAGTCTCGAGAGATGTATACTTCGAATGCAAGATACATACCTCACAACAAAAGAATGTATCAATTCCATACAACACATAGTACATAAGCAACAAACCGAAGTTAATATTAATATGGAATAGATATTACAAAAGAGAGGCCCTTAGGCCAAATAACAATAATTACAAAAGATAACAATGAAGCAAAAGTGCCATAAAGATGGCCAAAATAAGAGCCAACCAAGTGTGCCTTTAGCCCACAAGGCAATCGACCGACCGCCAAGCTAGTCGCTCTCCCAACCACCGCCTGACTCACAAAAGTAAAGCCCTTTGGGCTCTACCTCCTCTGCAACAAAGTTGTTAAGCAAAAGCAAATGAGTACAATAAATTGTTTATTGTACTCGCAAGACCGACGTGTAAGATAATGAGAACTATAATTTAGCTATATGCAAGCTTTATTTAAGTGGATGAGGCTTTGGACTCATTTAAGCACAAAGCAAGTTTTCATTTGCAATAATATAGTAGATTGAAAGCAATTTGATAAAGCATTTTTAATTGTTGAAATAACGACGAGATAAATAACATGGTAACAACAACAAGAACAACCTCGAAGTGACCAACCCAAGTCACCACAACAATAGCATGAACTCCCCGTTCATACCAACCATGTCAAGTTTTAATTAAAGGTTGTAGTCTAGTCTTGAACGACCTTACCAAGCATGTCCATAACCTAGGACGAGGCTATTCGAATAGTTTTATCCCTGCAGGGTGTACCACTGTACCCACACGTCATACCGCCTTTCCTTTAAGCACACTACCTTAGGTGTGCTTGCACGGCTAAGTCCTACGAGACATTTCCAATGGACAATGCTAATTTCGAGTCGCACAACCCACGGGAGAAGGAGACATCACACAACCTTCCAGGAAGCTAATGCTCCCTCCCACATCACACACACATTTTATCTTTAAAACACACCAACCGAAAGCGACCCCAATTAACACCGCCCAAAGTACTTAGTCAAGAGGGTTCCATATGCCCTCGTGTGGTTAGTACGCAAAATAAACAACTTAGTGACCCAAGTACTCGGTCCTTAGGGACCCGGGCATACCACCACATCCAAAAACCACGCCATCCATCCAATATGCCCAAGTCTAAATCAATCTTTTATTTTCAGTTTTGATTTTACAAATTAATCAAAGCACAAGTGCTGGACATATAGGAGTAATAGTCAGTTTTGAGTGATCAAGACCATCGACTAAGTCGATGATCGCCCATTCTATCGTTACTAAGCATGTCTAAGCAATTTAAATCGAAACTACTAAGTGATAGGAGCTCATCCAACGAGCTCAAACCACAGACAAATAACCTAGGCTCATGGTAGTAGAGGATAAACAATTCCTACAGATTATGCAACTATAGGCGTGCTAGCGACATTTAACACAAAGCGACATGCATACATAGAAGTAAAACGATATATTAAGCTTTAAAGTAATGGGACATGATGGAAATGGTCAAACTGCTTGCCTTGTTGTTGCTGGTCAATTTGTTGCGGAGGGTCACTCTCGGGATCACCACAAATGTCGAAGCCCTAACGGAAAAGCGAGAAAGAACCGATAAGAACGATTTAAACACAACAAAGACAGCACAACAAACGAAC
This sequence comes from Phyllostachys edulis, assembly GCA_036346405.1. NCBI lineage: Eukaryota > Viridiplantae > Streptophyta > Magnoliopsida > Poales > Poaceae > Phyllostachys > Phyllostachys edulis. The sequence goes on from JAYEVD010000207.1 coordinate 59,920, forward strand.
TCCAAATTCTCTGAATTTTCTACAGCAGCAAGAGGGTGATTTTTAGGAATTTTGCAACAAGAACCAATTGATTTGGATTCTCAATGCAAAAGTTATGAGCAAAACAATTCTGCTCAGCCCTAAAATACCAAACCGCACTATTCACTAATTTAATTATGAGGCAACATTTTCTAGAACAGAAGTGAAGCTGAAATTTTTGCTGTAAAACCAGCACCTCATGAGATGAATAACACAATTGAGTTCACCTCATTTGGAGCTATATTGCACTTTCTATAATCTTTCAAAAACAAGAACTTGAACAAAATTATAATGCACAAGTCCTCATTTTCCTAACAGCAACATGCTCAAAACTAATTTTCACAGTGAGTTCATTAATAGAGGAAACCAACAAAGTTGGTCTCACCCAAAAATAATCTACAGAGCATTAGTTTTGTATTTTACAAGTTAAGCATTGATTTAAGTGTATATTTTTAAAGTTGGTTTTAAAATCTAATGGCAAATCAGTGCTCGGAGTTGAACTCAACTTACAATCATTTTTGGATTAAAGTCAAGTCCAAGACAGAGCCAACATACTTTGAATGACCTCAAATGGATTTAAAATGAAAAAGATACGAAATTCTAAAGTTTATACCTTATTTCAGTTCATAATTAAGAATGTACTGGAATTTCTAAAACCCATAAGGACATGGGAGGTCATGAGCCACAGATCACAGATCTAACGGCTCAGACCTCCCAGGTGAACAACGCACACGCGCTCAGGAGGTCCAGAGGTCCTAGACCTCCTAGCAACGCACATGCGCGAGGTGAGGGGAGGTCGGGGCCGTAGATGTGAAATCCAACGGACCACAACATGGAAAGGAGGTCCGGAACGGACCAGATCTAAAGGGGGAGGTCCTCAACGGTTGGGATGTCCTCGAGGAGGTCCCAGCGGAGGTCCTCAACGTCACAGACCTCCAGGGAGGTCTGGACGGCCAAGATTGCGCAAGGAGAGGTCTTGGACGCTCCAGATCTCCTCGGAGGAGGTCATGGATGTCCCAGAGCTCGCGATAAAAATTAGCGCACGCGCACGCGCTTGGACAAGAGATTAAATGCGCGCTGGACATCAAGGAGGTCCGCGTGCGGGAGGCCTTAAATGCACAACACGGGAGGATTAAATGCAGCTAAGACATGCCCATGATTTCAATGATTTGAGCACATGATTAGTGCATTAACTCGGCGGATCTTTGTCCGAAAAACGGCAATAGCGCCGCAGTTCTTGTCCGACAAGATCTGAGCTCAAAGAAGTGGTTATTGCCGGCGATGCGGACCTCGCCGGCGACAACCAAAGACATCCCCGTGTGCGCAATAGTGTTGCGCACACCATGGGCTCACTCTCGACGGCGACGACGACCTTAATCGCCGGCGAGCCGGAGAGGACAGAGATGACCCGCACGGCCAAAAGACAAAATGCAAAAAGGAAGCTCCGCGCGACATTCAAGCGTGTGCTCAACAAAGCTCGCGACATCATTCAAGCGGGTGCCAGCAACTAAGGGACTAACAGGGGGAGTACCTGGAGGTCCTTAAGATGCCGGGGAGGTTGAGGATGGTGATGGCCTGAGTTGGAGAAGATGGGGTTGCTCCACGGCCAAAGCTCCTGCTCCAAGCTCCTCTTTGTCCACCTCTGTAAATGCCCAAACCAAAGCGAGTTAGGTCTTGGTCCCAGAGGGGATGGTACAAATGGAGCTCAGAGAAAAAGGAGGAAAACTCAGGACCCTTGTCCACCGAGGAGCTCTAAGCTCCAAAGAATGGTGGCCAAGAATGGAGGTCAGTGGAAGAGCAAAGCTTAGAAGGCACCAGTGCAAGCTAGAACTTGAAAGAGTGCCAAAGAAGCTACGGGAGGAACCCAATGGGGCTTTATACTTGGGCACAGGAGGTCATGGACCACTGGCTAAGCTCATGGTGAGCTTGGCCCATGGCACGGTCTAGGACATTGGACAAGATGTAAAGTTGACAGGTGTGAGCCTGTCTTGACAGAGAGCGGAAGGTCGACATGCATTTAATGCGGTCAAGAAAGAGTTGTTAAAGGTACCACGATGGCTTTGGCGGCGCATTAATGCACCTTTCGAAGCATGCATTGCGACCAAGGAAGGAGAAGAACAGGGAGGTCTTGATGACCGTTGGATAAGCCTTGGGAGAGGTCTGGCCCTCCGATGGCATTTTTGAACCGTTACGCCAAAGGATCGGGAGGAGGTCCCACCACACGATCAAGGATGGGAGGTCATGGCCTCACGATCTCCTTAATGCGATCAAGACGTGGGAAAATGAGACAGAGGTCCAAAGCGTTGGATCTCCATCCAGCAGTCGCAAGGACCTCTGTGAGGTCTTAACCGCACATGAACATAAGAACACGAGGGGAGGTCATGGCCTTTGGATTTAAATCCAAGGGCTACGACCTCACGTCTTGTGAGGAGGTTTGATGCACATAAGACAAAGGAGGAGGTCGTGACCGTAGATTTTAATCTAACGGTGCACGACAAAAGATGGGGAGGTTGTGAGTGCTTGATAGCACGGGAGGTCGTGAGTTGTTGGATTTGATCCAATGGCTACGACCTTGGTTAGGTGGGAGGTTTGCTTAGTTTACGGTGAGGGAGGTCGAGGGCCATGGATCTTGGATCCAAGGGCTATGACCTCACGTGAAATGGGAGGACTCGATCGAGTATGTTGAGGAGGAGGTCGTGGGCATTGGATTTGATCCAACGGCCACGACCTCAACAAATGGGATGACCTCGCTGCGATGGTTTAACGACTCGAGGAGGTCTTTGAGGTTTAACACGTGGGAGGTCATGACCATGGATCAGCGATCCAACGGCAATGACCTCATGAGGTGGGGAGGTCTTTGCGGTGTTAATCAGCGGAGGAGGTCGTGGCGGTTGGATGTAAATCCAACTACCGCGACTGATCAAGGTGGAGATGAGGTCTCACGAGGTGCAGACATGGTTGGGCTGGACCGACTTTGAATATGGCTAGCCCAAGGAGCAGTGTAGGCTTTTAAATTTAGTTTTTAACAATTGAAGCTTAGCAGAATTATTTGAGATAGCAAAGGAACTCCAAATTTGATGAAATTTTAACTAGAGCTCGCTGACAATGAGATTAACCTTGCATAAAATTTTCAGAGGTTATTATGCAATGCATTTTTCTCAGGAAATTCGTTAAGGTTGTTTAAAGGATTGTTTTACCTCCAAAATTTATCAAACTAGTTTTACAACTTGTGATATTTTTCAGAGGGGTCCCACATCGGTTTTAGGACCAAGGAAAATACTTTCCAATTGTTGGGCACAAGATTTAAGATAATTGGAAAAGGAATTTGACTTTTGGTCAACAAGAGCTTTGTGTTTTTGGACTACACAACTCTTGGACAAGAATTACATGAGGTTTTAGGAGTTTTCAAGTTGTGAGAAAAAGTTTTAATTTCTACACATATAATTATACTTGAATAACCCCAAATGATACAGTTGGGATGTTACAGTAAACTTCTCGGGAACCGCAAGGACCTCCTTATCGTTGGGTTTGCGGTTTTTCTTTTTCTTGGGAGCCTTCTTATGCTTCTTTTCTGATATATCTAAGCCAGGTTGGGGGATTTTATCCTTCCGATCAATAGCCTCACACCATTCAACCGCTTCGCTAGCGGCTGCGTATTTGTCGGCCATGTCGAAAAGTTCGATGGTTGTTTGTGGAGGATTCATTGCGATGTCCTCCACAAACTGTCAATTCCTTGGACCTGCTTTGAAAGCTTAGATGATAGAAGATTCTATGACCTCTAGTATTGAATTATGAACCTGGATAAATCTTTTGATGTACTGACGGAGAGTCTCATTGGATCCTTGCCGGATTCGGTGAAGATCATCCTTCTTTCTAGGGTGGTCATACGTGCCTTGGAAATTCGCAATCAGGAGGTCGCAAAGTTGCTCCCAAGTATAGATCGATCCGACTGGTAGGTTAAGTAACCACGACTGAGCAGACCCTTCAAGTACTGTGGGTAGATAATTTGCCATCACGTTTTCATCAACACCAGTGGCTCTGATGGCAGTGGTATAGATTTGGAGAAATTCTAACAGGTTCTGGGTCCCATTGAACTTATCCAGGTTTGCCGATCGGAACCTGTTTAGCCAACGTACAGCTTGGAGCCCTACAGAGAAAGCTCGACAACCTATAATTGATTCATGGTGCCTTCTTTAGAAGGGCGCCAGATTGTAATCGGTTGGAGACCGGTTTCTAAAATTGGAATGCCGAAGCTCCGGTGTCCCAATTTGGTCGTGGACGTTGGTATGACGCCTTCGACCGCCTACTTGGTTTAGATGATGCTGGAGATCATCAGGGCCAAGCGATCTCTCCTCTCGACGAGGTGAGGGAGTGGCCACATGAAATAGCCTTCTTCCCTCATAACTCCTTGGTTGTAATCGTCGAGGAGGCCTTGGTATCGATTGGTCTCCAATCTGACCATGCTACCCTCTACTAAGGGGGGAACGTTGGGATGAAGTCATGGTTTGACTTCGTGTATTCCTTTGTTCCCGGTACGCTCCCGTTCGTTGCATGATCTGCTGGAGAATTTCTGATACCTGACCTACAAGTTGCACAAAACCTCGGGTCTCTGCTAGAGCAGGGTTAGAATTATTTAAAATATTCTGAACACGCTGCAGATTTTGTACTGTTACTGAAGGTCTCGGAGCATTCATGCCCGCAGTGGGTGTTCGAAGATCTGAACTTTCCCCCTACCTTCTAGTTGGTTCCGTCCAATTTGTTACTCTAGGTGGGGCGTAACCAAAGCGAATTAAGCGATGGACGCGTCTATCGGTTCATTATTCTCGCATTTGGTGCCTGATGGCCCGTACCATTTCCACCAGCACATGGTGGCGTGGCAGATAGTGTAGGACCGTACACGACATTTTGATCTGTATCTCCGATCGCATTCACCTCGTGCCTGCAGCAGCGATCTTCGGACGACCTTCCATCGTAACTAATGGAGAGCCTTCCAATGTTTCTGCGAGGAGTTTCCACGATGGAGAGTGGTCAGAGATTAGCACGCCCGAGGTTTTCGTGGTGGGTTCAGCCTGATCCGGCGGATTGCTGATCGTATGCTAAGCCTTATCATTCCCACTTGGCCCACGACCAATGGGAGCTTCATCGACACCGTTACCAGATATCGGTTGGCTCCTGGAATCACCAGAAGCCGTTGGTGAGTATCTTTTAGCTATGATTTCATCGAGAATACACTGATCCTCAAGTTGCGGTGCTGAACATTTATCACCTTTCTCGCCGGTCGAAAGGACCAGGCTTGGAGAGGTCCTTGGATATTCCGAGCTGGTCGGAACGGCTAGTTCATCTGAAAGTGCCACTTTTGGTAGTGGTGTATCCTCATCCATCCGGTCGATTTCGCTGATGTCTATGACATGCGAGCCGGCGGAGGAGGAGGAGGATGACATCCTGTTTTCTTGCATGGCGCGGATGCATCCATCCATGTCTAGGTTGGAGTAGTCCGCTAAGTTGAATCAGTTCTCCTTGTCCCAACTTCCTGCCATAGCCGCATGAGCAATTATGAGGAATGGGCGAGGATTTGATGAGCGAAGAATTTCTTCAGGAAATCTGCACCTTCTTTCCCACGGACGGTGCCAGCTGTCGACGATCAAGTCCCCGATCTTACGAAATAAAATAGAGGACAATGACATAGATTTCTTGGGAGAAAATGGGACTACTCTTTATTGATATGAATTGGCTATTACAGGGGGTGCCTACGATCAGGCAGTGGACTAATCCTAGTTACACTGAGTATGATGCTTGCTATACTATTTAATCAGACTTGGAGTGTGAATCTAATGCTGATTACAATCCTCTAATCTGATGCAAGGCGATCCTCTAATCTGATGCCAGATGATCGATGCTTCATCTCTCTTTCGTCCGCGCTCCATCCTTAAATAACTTCCGAAGAGGTGGTAGTTACTCCTGTAGAAGACGTCTGTTGTGAATCGTTGCGACTGGTCGGAACGAGGCAATGGTTGATAAAGTATCAACTGCTCTGTGGTTGAGCATCTGTGAGACACTCAACCGTACGGTGGTTGTTCGTCAGTGTCTTAGGATTATATAACGTTGTGTGGTATGGAGTATACAACACGTGTTCTATTCATCACACGGTAAAGAATATACTTGGAATTAGATCCAAATACCAGTTCATAGCTCCTACGAGCAGCTACTTGGTCGGAGACTAGCTACAGGACCTTGTCCGACCAGGGTACCCATTATGTAACCTCTGGAATCCTTACAACCAGTGAGGTCGTTAGCCTTAGGGGTTACGACTACGAAAACGCATGGTCTTTTATTATGTATTAAAGTAATACATAGAGATTTTAATCCTTGTCAACTATCGGACCCGGGAGTAACACCCCAGATCCTTTGTGCATTTCTGAACTAGTCCCATGATCAGTAGCTAGTTCACACAGTTAAACAGATATGGTAACATCCATAAATCGCACTATTATATTAATAATCAACAGAGTTTATTACAAAAGAGGCTTACAAGCCAACAATAAAAAAACAATGGAAGACGAAGAAGTAGTGGAGTCGGTGATTCGCCTGAGCAATCGATCGGGCAAATGCCTAGTCATCAAGATTTACACCGGTAGCAAAGTCCTTCTCCTCTGAAATTTATTTGCATAAAGCAAGGATGAGCACAACTTCCGTGCTCACAAGTTACACCCAATAACAGAGTTAATGCATGCATGGATATAACACAGGATGGCTTATAGGGTTATTTGTGCAAAAGCAATATTTGACAAGTTAAATACAATACTAAGTTCAAAAGCTCAAATTTTACAATAACTAAAATTGAGTTTTAATTGAATTGATAAATCTAGTGTAGGCACCAACCTAACACCAACATAAACACGGGCACCAACTCGGGGCTTCAACCCATAACTTTTCTCATGGACACCCATCCATGTCAAAACTGTTTTATGAAACATTTTGAAAACAAAATCAAAGTCTAACTTTGAGTGGCTTGAATGGCATGTCCATGACCGTGGACACGGCTATTTGAATAGTTCTTAACACTCTGCAGTGGTTATACAACTTTACCCACAAGACATGAATTCTCTAGTTTGTTTGGCATCCGTCGATACCACCACTCACTACCTTAGGTAAGCAGTCTAAAGCACATGTCAAGGCTTTTACAATGCGCCATTCCACCGCAGTCCCCCCTCGCTAAGATTTCACCCCCTTTGGATAGAAATCCGCAGAGTTTCTAGCCCCCTCTTGCGCTAGGTGGGAATGCATGTACATAGGTCGTAAAAGACCACCCACACAACCGGATGGAACGACCATGGTGAAACATTACAAATTAGTCAGCCAGGCCCCCTCCCCATTCTTAGGACATGTGGTAGTACAGTAAGGCGTAGCAAGGAACGCTCAAAGGCCGGTCCTTAAATGACTTGGGCGACTTCCAAAAACCCTGGGCCTTAATCGTACCCAAATTAAGCCCGTGCATAAACCTGCACACACCAATCATCCATTTTTGCCCAAGTCCAAACCATCATTTAATTTTATTTTATTTTTCAAAGCATTTGCAAACTCCCATGACACACCAATGCCAAGGGTACAATTTAAACAACATTTGATTTTTGGCTGAAATTCCCAAATCAAATATTTCAGGTCTAAGCATGGCTAAGCACATTTTTAGTCAAAATGTTCTAGTTCATACTATTACATAAACTAGATTTTCATCTAAGGTGTCAAGGTGGGTTTATTTCAATATCAAAATTGGTAATACAAAGGAATTAGGCATAACTATAATTTAAAACAGGAATTTAAATTAACTTGAGTATAAATATGTCAGACCCCAAATTTAGAACTTGGGATCTACTGTGTATATTTGTGTCATTCCCTGGATCAGTAGCTGGCGCACACAGTTGCATTGTTGGTTCAAATACATATCATGAAAATGTAAAGCTATTGCATAATATTAAACAAAACGTAAATATACCTTACGGCTTTTGACTTGCAGAATGGCCGAACAGGCCAAATACTTTCATAGAACAGCAGCGGAAGCAGATTCAGAGTAGAACGCGTGGAACCCTCACGATATGCCCACCGGCATTCGACTGTGGGCTCGTGACCTAGTTCTTGGCCTTCTGGATCTTTAGTCTTGTCCAGTGCTCATATTTGCCCCTGTATCTTCTTTTGTGCTTACTGACTAAAAGAATATAAATAGCGAGCATGAGTACACAACCGTACTCACGAGCCAATACACAATGCAATTATTATAGATGCAAGGCTGAACAAAGGAAAGGCTCATGGTTCTTTTGTTTTACACAAAGCCACATGTTCAAAATAGTGTAAGTAGTAGCAAAACCTGAGACTTAGTATTTTAACTAACATATGTTTTAGAAACTGATTTTTCATTGTAAAGTACTAGTGGAGATTCCGTCTCCTATACCATTGAGTGAGTACGTCCACTCAATGCTCAAAGCTATCTCAGATTACCATTTGGTCACCCATCAGATTTCTACCACTGGTCCCCGACCAGGATTTCTCAACTCTCTGGATTCCAACCTCAACATTTCCAACTGCTGGGCTCAAACCCACCCTTTTCATTCCACACACACACACCAATGGTTTTATAAAAAGGAAAACTATATCAAGCAAGTTCTCAGTATCGCTCTTAACTGTGAGCACGGCTATCTAGATAGTTTTCTTACTCTGCAGAGTTTGTACACTTTACCCGCAAGAGATAAATCAACGTATACTAACCCGACACATTTCCGTAGGTGTGTGGCTAATGTTGATTATCACAAGGCCTTTACAATGCTCCACCTCTTTGCAACTTCGCACCGCTAGGTATCACCTCCTTAGGGCCTGCCCTCGCCCACCAAAGGTCTCCCTTTAGTGTCGTACGGTTCTCGTGGCTTCGTTCTCCCCCGTCTATCCACACGCATCCACCAACGTCGAAGCCACGCCGAGGCGAAACAAATTAGTCAGCCAGGTCGTATGTGTTACCGACTTGTGGTTGCACTGTTTTACATGAGAGGTCATTACCAGATTTGGTCCTTAATTGACTTGGGCAATACATCCACATACCAACTCTCTCTTGTGCCCCCGACACCAGCCACTCTTTCCAGCCGCCCAAGTCGAAATCTATTTTTTAGGTTTTCTTTTGTTTTCAAAATAACCTTTAGTCCAATATACCAGCCAGGCTCCTAGCCTCAAATGCCCAATATCATTTTCAAAGGTTTGATTGATGTCGGGCAACTTAATGCCCAAATAACAGTGTATCTAAGCAAGGCTAAGCATGACACTTAGATACAGACTTATAACTAGTATGTTAACCATTAGTTCTAGGGTGACAAGGATAGTGTCCAAGTTCAAGGATTGGAAGTTTATACACAATTATTGTTAAGGCATTAACTATGAGCTAGACCAATATAATTGTATAAAACATAGCAATGCAATTTCATAATTTTAAAACAATATAATTGCAAACAGTAGGTGCAAGATGATCAAAGTATTGACTCGCCTTGTTCAATGTTCTGATAAGACTCAATATTCTGATATTCGCCTTTCTCGACATTCTGATAATAATCCTGCTCAACATGTTGATAATCATCATGTTCAATGCTCGGACAATCTTGATTCCAGCCTTGTTCTTGTTGGGATTGTTGTCCCATCACAGCGTCAAAGTCTAACTACGTAGGATACGATTAAATCCAAGAGCGACTAAAAATAACCAAATGAAATCCAATAAGTCCAAATACATATAAATGAAAATACTTCGAACAAGAACAATCATTTCTAACGACAACTTGGAAAGACGAAGTATTCCCGATGAAACTAATCACACCTAACAGAGTGGATGAAGGAAATACTTCAGATGAAGTATAACCGAGGAAGTTGATGAAGGAAATACTACAGACAAGAGTGTATCCAAAGGAGTTAATGAAGGAAATACTACAGACAAAATATATCCACTGATAATTGGAATGAAGGAAATTCTTCAGACCAAAGTAGATAATTCTAAGAGAGAGAGAATATTCACAGGAACGTTCCTCATTGGTTAACTGGATGGGAGAGATTACCTAGTTAGGTAATACTCTCAGATCTGCTTTCGGATTACGATTTGTCTGATCACTGGGAACGGATAACGATGAATGATACCTAGGGCTTAGGCGATGTTGTTTTCCTTAACAGGCCACTTAGTACTCACAGCACTCTCTACAAGCATTCTATGTATACATCTACGATGATCATACAGTCAAAATCAATACTCTTAGATGATCTATTAATTAATCATTTGAAATCAACCATTTGATTAACCTGTGGTTATTATTACTTATATTAGCTAAGGGTTTACATGGCATTGGTGTGTATGTATATGCCTACACATGTTGTTTGTTAGATCATGGTATACAACCCTGTATTCATTCGGGTACTCCTAGACATAGGGCTATAGGTTAATGGTACTCCATTATTATCCAACAACTCTACAAATCTTCGATTAACTATCTAGTTAAATTATCATTTCTTTTATTACAACATTGGTCTATCCATCATCCTTTAGTACACAAGGCTGCTCATATGTATATGTACATACTTCTAGCATTTTCTATTTAACCTTAATGATTCATATACTACAATGGAGCATTCATTTGAGCCAACTATTTAGCCAAATTCTAGCTATTTCCAATTATCTAGTAACTAATCTAACCGCTAATCGCTAGCTAGACCTTTAGTTGCCTGTCTTGCCTAACTTATGAACTGACTCCATTATCCCTACCCTTGTTGACAGTCAACTTTTGTCAAAAATACTTGCTAACTACTTGATCTAGCCACTGCTAGTTTTGGAATGTTACTAACTTATTACTAAATTAATTATCTAATTAACAACTCCTAACTAATCAACATCACAGTCTTCTAGTTGAATTTCTATAATTAATTAACCTTTTAACAGAATCTAATTAACTGTTAAAGGGTGGAGTCCACTGTTAGTTGAACTTATATTTTTTGGATAATGATCATCACTTTGTCTCTGCAAGTTACATGATAACAGTGCACTAACCATGTCTTGATTAACTTCATTTGCTATTAGAATACTCCGCTAATTAGCCAATTGACATATACCATAGCATACATACATTTGTTTCAATCGGATTGCCGTAATTATAGTTAAGACATTGATTTGGTTCATAACTACGCCGCACTGCCTCTTGCGGTTTGAGCAGGCGAGCCCGCCCCGAGCTAAGTCCCATGACTCATCGTCGGAGCTCTAGCCCACGGCAGCACCGGCTAACACCAAAAATGGGACTCTACTAGTCTAGCGAACCCTCGCCACCGTGGCGGAAGCTCCGTGCCGTAAAGCGATGGGCGGCCAATCTTAGCGGTGGTGACTTTGGAGTGCACGACGTATTTGTCGGTCCGACAACGCTCTTGCATAATTAAGGTGAGCATGAGCATCTAGTGCCTACTAGGATCATACCTGTATGACCCAGAGGATTGGAGGGGGCCGGAGGTGTTCTATCGGCGACGAGCGGCAGTAGCGAAGAGAGCTCCAAGCCGCGACAAGGCCCTGAGGAAAACCAGTAGCAATCAAGCCCCAGGATAGCTTCAAGGAGGTATAGGGATGGCTAGAGAGGGATTAATTGCAATCCTACTCACCGGAGAGGATGATTCTTCAGTTTTGCTACATCGACTGGAGGGGAGGAAGAGTGAAGGCGATAGCGGATCCTGTGAACAAAATGCCAAATCAGCTTAGGGGAAATACTAAGAGTAGCCTAGAGCATCATGTGACGGGGTTAAGAAAACATGGAAGTCGCCAGCTTGCCGGTGACGATGGGGCAGTGCTTCGGCCGCCATGGCACTAATGCGTTACCTTGCATCTTAGCTCATTTGGGGAATGGGAAAGATGAACAGAGATGTAGTGTGGCAAAGGGAGTTCGTAGAGGGACCGTGTGGCTATTTATAGCCAGGAGGACAGAGATGTCCGAAGCTAGCGACGACGATCTCGACGCAAGCGCCAGCGCGGCCTTGGTACGGCATGGGCTAGATGTGACTTGGAGCGGTGGCACAGTGAGCTTGAGTGACGTTGGTCGGTGCTTCAGAGACGGCAATTGCCAGCTCCTCCCTGCATGCTTATGACATGTCATTGAAGGTCTGTGGCGTTGACGTCGAGAGAGCGCGAGAGAGGGAACCAGCCGCTCGGTGCGGGCTAGAAGAAGAACGACGCTGGATGCACATGCTTTAGCCGAGAGCCGGTGCGGCTGCGCCCAAAGGAGGTTCGGTCGGGTGCTGCCAGCCACGGGTTGAGCCCAACCAAGTTTTGGGCAACCCGAGCCGGAGGAACAGTAAGAAAGAGAAGGAAAACTGGTTTAAGGATTGTGACAAGATTTTCTCGGGGTGATTAATTATTCTGGTAAATTTTATTTGGTATATGATGAGTACTTTTCTTAGGACTTTTTGATTAATTAGGGGATCTTTGTTTTTGAAATTCTTAGGGCTTACCCTATATGTAAATTTTAGAAGAGCCATGCTTTGAAGTTTAATTTGTGTACACCAATTATGCTCCTAACGTTTCCATAGTTCAGGTTCTGGCTTTATGATTTTATGTACTTAGGGTCTTTCTGATTTTGTACTACTTAAGCTGGCAAGAAGGAAAAACGAAATTCAAATAAATCTCAAAAATGCAGTCAAGAAGAATGGTAATAGTTATCACCTAAAAAGTTTTAAAAATCCCATAATTTTGCATTTGGTATTTTTGGGATGTTACAAAATAAGCATACAATAATTTTAAATAGAATTTAAATAATTTTAAATAATGGGATCAAATATAATCAAAGACGTAACTTGCCTTGCTCAATTAGTTGCTCTCAAACGGCGCCGAATCGACTCTCCAAGTAAATTAAAATCTATGTGAAAATAAGCCAAATTCAAAAAAAATTCAAATGAAGATTCAAATGAACTCCAAAATAAATAATTTGGTTTATTTAGCTAGATCTTGAATTTATAAGAATTTAGAAATTTGAATTGACGAAATCGGAGTTCGTATGAAGGAGAACGAACCCCGAGAAGTTTGAAAATCACATAAAATGATGAATTAGGGTTTTTCTGGAATTATTGGAATTACTTTTCTGAAGAAAAACCAGATTAATGCGTCATGATGAAGTCATTGCTGATTTTCCGTTCGGTTAAAGAATTGTGCCACGTCAGCGATGACGTGGCGACACGGGGCTGCCACGTAGGCGGACACGTGAGCATGTGGGTGACATGGGAGGAGGTGGCGCCACGTGGCGGTGCCACCTCAGCGAAAACCGGCAGAGGCTCGGGCCCGAATGGCGCCGGCGAATGGCAGCCCAACGACGTCCAGCGAGGGTGCTAAAAGAGAGAGCAGAGCATGGGGGTCACAACGCGCATGGTTTGGTTACCTGAAGCTGCAGCAAGAGCCGGCGGCGAGGATTTAGGCGGCGGCGGAGTCGGGCTTGCGGCGGCGATGGTGATGCGGCGGGTCTCCGGTGAGGGTGAGGCGCACATCGGGTAGGTGACGATGCGGCAAAGCCGCTGGTGTGGTCGGGGTCACCGGGGCGTCAACAACGGTGGTGCTAGAGGCGGCGGCATCTCTTGGCGGACGGCGGCGAAAAACCTCAAATCCGGCGAGGTGGGAGCAAGAGAGGAGGAGTGGGTGGTGGGAGTGGGACGAGTGAGGGAATGCACACCCGGTGCTCCCTTTTATAGGGGCTGAGGGGCACCGGGGTGGCGAGGAGTCGTGGGAGGTCATGGCGGCGGCGGTTGCGGCACGCAGGCGAACCGGGCGCGGAAAAAGGGGGAGAAGGTAGGGGTGGAGGCGGAGATGGGTGTGGTTCGTGCGCACGCGCGCGCGGGTCTCGCGGGTGGTTAAGGGGCGGTCATTGCGAGCTCGGTGTGCGCAGCAATGGCGGTGGTGTCGGGGTCTTGCGCGAGGAAGAAAGGGGCGGGGAGAAGAAGGATGGGCGGGCCCACATGGCGGTGGCGGGTGAGGTACCTGGCGAGTGGGGCCGAGAGGGGTGAGAGAGAGAGTGGCGCGGTGCGGGCCGGCTCGGGCCGAAACAAAGAGGAAATGGGCCGGTTTCAACAGGAATTCGGCCCACAAAGATGAGAAGGATTTTTATTGCTTTTCTAATTTCAGAAATTGGATTAATTGATTTAGACTTTTAGAAAATAGCAAATTAAGTCCAAAAATTCTAGAAAAATTCACAGAAATTCATAGAGTTATTTTGGACTTAAATAAAATATTTCAACTAAAAATTGGTAATAGTTTTCGCAAATAAATTTGTTTTAGCTTTAAAATAATTAGGAAAAGCTTTTAAAATTCCAGAAATTAATTAAAATTTTACTTTTCACTTTAAATCCAATAAAATCCCAGAAAACTGAATAACTTTTCTTTTTGACTTTAAAACCAAGAAATTAAATAATTAACTTTTTTCCTTTTAATAAATAAAACTCTTTTAAATTACAGAAAAATCAAGAAAGAACTTTGACAGTCAGAAAATTTAATGAAATAATAACTTTATTTATTTTTATTTTGGTAACAAAACTTTGGGATGTTACATCAACTCAGTACACACGGCTGATGGACAAGACGTACCATGCTATAGCTTGTTGCACGGCCTCCTTGCTTGGGAAGCGTTGCCCAACTAGGAGGGTGTTGGCATCAAACCTCAAGTGGGAGCCATCTTCTTGCAGCAGTATGAGCGAACGCACTACGACGTCATTAAGTCTCGATGCCACGTAAGGCACATCCGATGACACAATTCCCTCGGTTGGACCACCAGCCTGGTGTTCGTCATCGTCGCTACGGTCCGAGCTTGAGTTGGCATCCTTGTCGGACTCCAACCCGAGACACTGGTCCGGTAGATACGCGTGGTAGTCAATGCGGGCTGACGACTACGATTCCGCCCCATCATTTTGCATGAAATTATGCACGAGTCTCCCCTTCGAGGCAGCACATTCCGTGCTCCCGTCTTCAGGCTCGGGCTACACTTTCTTGTTTGTGGAGGCCTCGGCATCATCAAGGTGGCCTAGCTCCCTCCGTACGAAATTCACGTACACCATCGCCTTCTCGTAAATGGTCGCCTCGGGCTAGGAGGCAATCTGCATGTACTGGCTCCATGCTATGCTTCCAGCCACCTTGATGAGCTCCCACACATCATTCGTACAGGTAATCCCCTCAATCACAATTTTCTTCATCCTTGCATCCGTGACAAACTCCCTCCGGATGCAGCTCCGAAGCTTGTGAATATTCATCTCGTCGAGCTCCTCCGCCCGGACCACCTTGTATTGGCATCTCTTCAGGTCCAACCCGCTGAGTCCGGCCCATACAGGACCATCGTCACAAAACACTAACAAGTCTTGCATGTTCGAAATTACCTAAAGCCACAACAACCCCATTCGCGATACATATGTGTAATTAAATATGACAAATTGCATGCAAGTGATGGATTACATATGCGTAATTAAATATGAATAATTAATTAATTACCAACAATTTCCAAAAATTAATTACGAGTAATTATTTACCACTAAACTAATTGCTAGTAGTTAATTTGCACTAATATAATATGCCAGACTGATAACCACTAAACTAATTACAACTAATTATTTACCTCTAAACTAATTAACTATGAATAAACTCAGTAATTACGACTGATTAATTACCACTAAACTAACTAATTACGACTAATTAATTACCACTAAATAACTTACAAGTTGTTAATTTGCACTAATATAATATGACGGAACAATAACTACTAAACTAATTACGACTAATTATTTACCACTAAACTAATTAACTACGACTAAACTAACTCATTACGACTAATTAATTACCACTAAAGTAACTAATTACGACTTATTGATCACCACTAAATAAATTACGAGTAGTTAATTCGCACTAATCTAATATGCGTGATTGATAACCACTAAACTAATTACAACTATTTATTTATCACTAAACTAACTAATTAATTACCAGTAAACTAACTAACTACAAAGTAATTACTAACCAGTAAACTAACTAATTACGGTAATAAAGACAAAAGCATCTGACAAATTATCTGCCCTTCAAGGGTAAGCTATCAAAACAAGCTGAGTGACGAGTGATGAGCAGTAAGCAAATACTTAATCTCTAAAAAAATTAATTATGTTACATTCTCTGAGTTCTCAGCGACGAGCACCAGAACGAGAAGCGAAATGCAATTGATATGAGCGAAGAGCGACTACGACATTTCGGTATTTATAGCCGAGCGAAGGAGGAGGAGCTGCGTTAGGCTTTGGAATTTCGGATCGTTATCCGCACACAAGATCATGAGCAAGGGGGACAGCTGCGAGGAGTCAACAGATGCGTGGAGGAGGGAGGATGGACAGTTGGAAAGATGGGTGGCCATGCGGGAGGGGGAGAGGAGGGCTGGCGGGAGGGGGGCCATGCGTGCGGGAGGGGGAAGGGGTGACACGTTGTGGGAACAAATTAGTACAATTAAATAAAATTGGGAGATAAAATCAGAATGAGTAAAATTATGGAAAAATAACACAAGAAAGTACACCTCATTAGAAGCATTCACATAAAATTTCAAAAAAATTTAACTTATTTGCTAAATTTTAAAAATCCTACGAAAACAGGAAACCCTAATCCGCTGATTAGGGTTCAAACCCTAATCGGGACAGGGGCATGCGGTGGACGGGCGGGCTACTGCATGGTGGCCGTGCGGCAGGGGGATATTTTTGCAAAAAATTAGAGGACAACCATTTCTATTAATACGCAGTGAAAATGTGCTAATACGGCCAAAAATTCAGTACTAGGCTGGGCTGCTATGATATCTACTCCGTTGATCGATTTTAAGCAGCTAAGTACAGGTACAACAAACCTGAGGTGAAAACCATGAGGGTATGACTTAGCTAAGTACTAAAACAAAATAAAAAATATTAAATAAAAAGTTTACGACTTTACAACATTGCAACATTTGAAAACAATAGTACCAACAATTTAAAAATGCTCGTGCAACAATAGAATTAAATGTTCACAACAAAAATTAAGAATTGCACGCTCTACTGCAATAGAAAAGATGATCATGCGCAACATAATTTGAAAAAGTTGATGCAACATTTAAGAAGAGACATTGCAACAAAATGAAACACTCCATGCAATAATTGAGAAAGGTTGCTGCAACAAACTATTGCAACATCCTAAAATGCCTATTGCAACAACATGACTTATCTAATGAAATAGCTAGGGACTTGCCTTTTCTTCTCCATCAGCCAAACCAAAGAACACCTCACGGAGGCTACTGACCCGATGGTGGCAAGACTCATCCGCCTCGAGGGAGCTCACGGGGCCTAATCGTCGCCAGCCTAAGCTAGGTTTGGCCCGGCAATGGGGGAGCTTGCTGAGGTGAGCCCAGAGCTTGTCTAGCTCCTTCAGAGCTCGCAGAGGCCACGTCTGGCGGTTGCTAGGCTCGGCTAACCCCGACGACAGAGGAGCTCGTGGAGGCTGCGTCCAGAGGAGAATGCGTGAGGCAAGAGAGGGAGGGAGGTGGGTGGAGGAGCAGGCACGTGAGCACTGGTAGCTTTGCCCATGTGGAGAGAAGGATGGAAGAAGAATGCGAAGCATGGAGGAAGAGAGAGAAAAAACTTTGTTTTGGCATGGAAGAAGACGAGGAGAAAGTAAAAAAAACAAAAGAGCAATCACGTGGGTGGGGGCATTCGATGCCTTTGTCGGTGGATGATAGGCCGAGCCGTCCGACAAGTCACGTCCTTCTAGACGTATGGTGCTTAGCAATTCACATGTACGTATTACCTTCAAGTTTTTGTCCTAAGTGGCGCTATTGGGACCGGGTTTTTTTACAAAAGTAGCCCTTCTCGTGCTGTATTGCCAAAAAAATGGCACCACAGACATGCCGACGGCCAACACGTGTCCAAAACCGTGCATCCGACGCCCGGATTCAACCTCCACTGCATATCTAGCTCCCGAACTATCCTCCTCCCGCCACGTGGCTACCACCACTCGTCCCTAGCCTGGACAGGCTTTGTCCGTGCGCTGAGCATCCGAACACGCGAAATTAGTGCGCCTCTAGCCCGGATTTCATCTGCCCCAACACGTGGCTCCACCGGTCGCTCCTAGCCCAGACAAGGGCTTGTCCATGAATCGGTAGCCTAGACGCGGCCTCTTCGTTTATAGAAAAGGACTACACAATGACAATGTATTAGGAAGTGTCTTTTACCGGTTGTTTGCCTTCTGCATTCTGCAGTGTGAATGTTTCATTTTTTAAAACTGTTTTTTAAGTCTATTAGACACTAGTTTCGTGATCTTTTGATGCAATGCATTAAATTTCTCACTCATTTGCTTGTGTGTTAGTTATTAATAATAATAAAGCCACAGTGTTACAATCATGAATGCCTTTCTGCAGGACTTCTGCTACTATGCCAACACTTTTCTCGACCGGGCTGCCGATGCACCTTGTCCGGGCTACCGACGCACGGACAAGCTCTTGTTCGGGCTAGGGGCGACCGGTGGAATCACGTGTCAAGGGCGAATGAAATCCAGACTAGGGGTGCACTGATTTCATGCGTCCAAATGCTCATCGCACGGACAAAGCCTGTCCAGGCTAGGGGCGAGTGGTAGCAGCCACGTGGCGGGAGGAGGATGGTCCGGGCACTGGATATGCGGTGGATGTTGAATCCGGGAGCCGGATGCACGACTTTAGACACGTGTTGGCTGTTGACACGTACGTGGTGTCATTTTTGGCAATTCGGCCGTGAAAGAGAGAAGTACATTTCCAGTGCCAAAACAGAAGCTACTCATCCTGCATGAAGTACATTTGTCTGTTTGCTAACATGAAAGGCTGAGTTGGTGAATCATCGTGAGACTCTCACGGCCGACTCAGAGGAGGCAAGGGCGAAGGCGGTGGTAAGCTGCAACGGTAGAGCTCCAACGAAGATGTGAGCACGATGTGTTCCTGGGCCCGAAGAATCTGTTTTTGTCAGCGTGAGGTAACTGGGATGATGAACATGACTAGAATGGAGCGATGACAAGTCTATCGGACTCGGAGGGGATGAAGTTGCTGGCATCGCATCTGATGAAATTTGTTTCAACACAAGTTCAAGAAGCTAAGTGTGTGACACCCTGATTTTCAGAGCCTTTTTGAAAAAAATTCAAATTAAAAAGAACCATTTTGTTTTGATGAGAATTCAAAGCTTAACTTGAGATTTTCAGAATTTGGGTGTTTAAAATGATTAAACCGAACTTCAACTAACCCTTTAGTTTGGTTCTTTTGGTGTTACTTGAGCTCTCTGGAGCTATCTCTTCCTTTCTCTGTTAGTTCTGCCCTCCTCTTAAGCTCAGGCCTTTTCTTTCCCGACCTCCCTCTTGTTTAACTTTGTCAGATCTTCCCTCGCATTGTGTTCGAATTCCTTCATTTCAAACCATGTCTTTGTTGGCTCGAATCTCCTTGGTTTAGACCCCCTTAGGTCTAGACCTCCTCTCTAGTTCCTCTTCGGTGTTTGACCTCTCCTTCGGGTCACAAGTACCCCGGAGAAGTCCTAAGCTCAGTTTGTGTTTCAAATACCTTTGATCTCCGAAATCTAAAGTTTGGATTGAGCTCCCTTCGACCTCTCTCTGGATTGGGCATTCCATTATGCCCAGATCCTCTTGTGTCTGGAACCCTCTTGCGAGTCCAGACCTCTTGTGTGTGTCTAGACTAACCGTGTATCTGGACCATCTTTTGTTGGTTTGAATCTCTTCAAGGTTTAGACCTTCTTGCTGCCTGGGCATTTCTTTTATGACCAGACTCCCTCCCTTACTGGAAAGCTCCTTTTGGACCAGACCCCTTTCTCGCGTTCATTTGGACCTCCCTGTGTCCACTTGAACTTCCCTCTTGTTCACATAAACCTCCTATGTCCACCTAAACTTTTCGTGTGTTCCTAAGGACCTCCTTGGTCCTTCACTCTGGCAGTCAGGACCTCCCCGGGTTTATCCTGACCACCAAGACCTCCTTTGGACCACTTTCTGTGGATCTCCTCCGTTGGACCCCTCTCCCTTAGAAACCTCTGGCTTAGACCTCCCTTCGTCTAGGATCTAACGGCCTAGACCTTCCCTTCGTTTGGATCCAAAGGTCCGGACCTCCTTTGTGTGGTCCTCCTCTGGTCCAGACCTCCTAGGGTCTAGACCTCCCAAATGCTTGGACCTCCCTAGGTCCCATTCTCCCTCTCGGGTCTTCTTTGGCTTACAACCTCTCCGAGCCTTCGCCACCCTCATGTGCATCGAAGCTCTTTTGGAATCCTGTTGAACTTGGACTATCCTTCGTTGCTGGTATCCTTGAGACCTTCTCTGGAGGTTCCCTTCAGTACCAGCCCGGTAGTACCACCTGCACCATGTGGTACTACCGCTTCTTAGGACCTCCCCTTACCTTTATTGGACCTCCCTGTGTCCTTCAGGACCTCCCCATGTCCTTTAGGACCTCCCCTTACCTTTATTGGACCTCCCTGTGTCCTACCGGACCTCCCCAAGTCCTCCAAGACCTCCTCCTTGTAAATCTGGACCGTTAAGACCTCCCTCTTGGAGATCTTAACCGCCTGCATTCTCCTCCTGTAAATCTGGACCGTTAAGACCTCCCCTTGGAGATCTTAACCGTCCTGCATTCTCCTCCTGCACATCTAGACCGTTAAGACCTCCCTTTGGAGAACTTAACCGTCTGCACTCTCCTCCTTGTACATCCGCCGCCAAGACCTCCCCTTGGAGATCTTGGCCGCCAGCACTCCCCTTTGGCAGATCCGATCGTTAGGGCCTCCTCAGGAGATCTTAACCGTTCAGACCTCCCCTGGATTTGATCCCACGGCTCTGACCTCCCTTGCGGGTGAGGTTCTCCTTTTACCTTTGCAGACCTCCCCGATTGTAATTGATCTTGACCGTTGGACCTCCCTTCTGGAGATCCAACCATCTAGACCTCCCTTGCGGGTGAGGTTCTCCTCTTACCTTTGCGGACCTCCCCGTTTGCCATTGATCTTGACCATTGGACCTCCCTTTCGGAGATCCAACCGTCTAGATCTCCCTTGCGGGTGAGGTTCTCATCTTACCTTTGCGGACCTCCCTGTTTGCCATTGATCTTGGCCGTTTGGACCTCCCCTTTGGAGATCCAACCGTCAGGACCTCCCCTGTGGGTGAGGATCGCCCCTTGTTCACTGCAAGACCTCCTCAATGTCTTTGCAGACCTCCTCTCATGGTCTTAGCTACCTGTTGGCGGCCACACCCGCTTTCTTACCTTTGACTGTGTCCTTTGTGCAAGGAAGTCTTCACCGCATTTAATGCATGTTGTATCACATTAAGTGCTCTCACTTTTTCAGTACTCATGTCATACCATTGTCACATTCCTTGCCTACTCCCATTGTCCTCTTTACCAACTCCTGATGACCACTATCCTGGGTCATGTGTATTGGCTTCCACTATATATAGTCTGGGAAGTCCTCCTTTTTCACTTTCTTCTCCATTTCTCCTCTCTGTCTCAACCGAGCACTCTCTGGACCTCCTCCAACCAGTTCTTGGACATCCTCTCTTGAGTCCTAAGACCTCTCCAGCGAGCTCCTTGGACCTCCTCCCAACCTCTCAATCTCTCTGTTGGTTTTGTATCTAAGTTTATTTGGAGTTCTTTGGATCTTGTTTGAGCTTTATTTGAGTCATTTGGTTTTCACGTGTAGATTGTCCAGACCGTGTGGAACCGGAGTTCTGTGAAGAAGAGGAAGAAGCTCAAGACTTTGAGCAAGGCAAGTTACACTCTTGATCATGTTGCACCCAATACTTCAAATTACTTATGTCGTTTTTAAAGATGTATGCATGCGTAATTCACTAAGATATTTCAATGCCTACCTTTAAATTCGTAGTTATGCCTACTGCTTGGTATGACCACTATCCATGTTGAATCAACCCCATTGTCACCCTAGATAAATCTGGTTCTTGCAATAGTGAGGACCCGAAGCTTTTAAAGAAGATGAAATGCTTAGTACTGCTTAGACCAAAATCTTGATTTGGGAGTTTTGACCAAAACTATCACTTGATCAAATAATTTGGGCCGTGGCATTGGTGTGCCATGGAGATTTTGGCCATGACATTGGTGTGTCATGGAGGTTTTACAAATGGCCATGGCATTGGTGTGCCATGGAGGTTTGAAAAGAAAAATAAATGAAAAATGGATTTGACTTGGGCGAAGCTGGTTGTTTGGTTGGTGCATGTCTATGCATGGGGGTCGTGCGATCCGATGCCCCAGGGTTGAGGTTTGTCGCCCAAGTCGGTTAAGGACCGGTCTTTGAGACACCACTTGCTAAGCCTATAATGGGCTATGCCAAAATTGTGCAACCACATGTCTCGGTGTGGGGCGTGGGATCCGCTAATTAATTTGCAAAGCTCTATCGTGGTTCATCCTGTTGATGCAACGGTGGGTTGTCATGTTACGATGTTGTAGTCCCACCGGCATAAGAGGGCACCCCATTAACCCCATGGGTTTCTATCCAAAGGGGATCTTATAAACCTTAATGTGGGTGGATCATGCGGTGGAGCAATGCATTATAAAGGCCTTGTCATGTGCTCTAGACCTCTCACAAAAGGAAGTGTCAGGTGGTATCGACGGATGCCAAGCAAACTAGAGAATTCATGTCATGTGGGTAAAGTGTACAACCTCTGCAGAGTGTAAATCTATTCGAATAGCCGTGTCCACAGTCATGGACGTGCTGGCAATGTCACTCAAAGTTAGCTCTTGGTTTTGGGTTTTCAAAAGACTTATGAAATTGGTTTTGGTGGTTTAACCAAATTGGGTTTGGGCGGGAAGCCATGTGACAGGAGGGTATCCTTCACCATCTTGATGATGAATGCTATCCGACTGAAAATGGATTTCACAAAAACGAATTTTAATTATTGTAACCTGCCTTGAAACTTAATACTTGTATTTGAAATAAAATTGGCTTTATGCAAATCAACCCTAATATGCTTTCCCTTGATATATCCCTATGCATGTCATTCTCATTAATTGACGGTGTAACTTTGCAGCACGGTTGTTGTGCTCACTCTTGCTTGATTCATGAATTGAGCAGGTAAAGATTCCTATGATGATGAAGATGACCAACTCAATTAGGCCGCGCCCTCTAGCCAATCACCTGTGGTGTAATTGGGTGGACAATGTCTTTTGTTTTCCGCTGCGTTTGTGTGCTCTCGGTTGCTAGAGCTTGTAATCAAACCTCCTTTTGTGTTAATAAAGTTGTGTGGATGTTTTGCTGTCACTTGCTTGCTGTGAGAACTGGTCGATGATCCTTGGGGACCAGTTTGGATCGTAGTGGACTTTAGGCTCGTCCTCAAGCCCCACGACCTCCTCGGGTTGGTTCCTCTCGGACCTCCCTCGAGTAGCGCGTGGAGCTTGGGGAGGTCTCGAGGTCCAAACGACCTCCTGTCAGACCCCAGACCTCGGGTGGTTTATCTGACCTCCGGGAGGTCAGGAGGTCCCACCGGATGTCCTCTCGGGACGCCCCGAAATCCTTACGGACCTCCTAGGAGGTCCTAAGGGACCTCTCGGGACGCCCCGGGGTTCCTTGGACCTCCCAGAGGTCCCGAGGGACCTCCGGGTGTGCTTCTGGTAGGTCGTGACAAAGTGACACAACCTCGTAAGTTCAGGGGGCTGAGAAAGTAAAATGCAAGTTTAGGGAGCTAAGTGGCACAACCTCGTAAGTTCAGGGGGCTGAGAATTAAGGGAGATGTCATGGCGGCCTTCTCTTGCTTGGGTCGTTCTAGGCACAACAATTTCCATCTTCTCAATCAGGCATTGATTACCCTTTTGCCAAAAAAATCTAGAGGCGCAACAACCCAAAGACAACCGTCCTATTAGTTTATTGCATAGTTTCGCCAAGCTCTTTTCCAAGGTGTTGTCCAGAAGGCTCTCACCGCACCTTGCTGCCATAGTCGGCAAAATCAATCCGCGTTCATCAAGCTCTCACCATTCACGATAATTTCTGTAACATCCCAAAGTTATGTTACTAAATTAAAAATATTAAAGTTATTATTTTATTGGATTTTCTGAAATTTGAAAGAGTTTGTTTGCTCTTATTTAATTTCTGGAGTTTTTAAAGTCAAAAATAAAATTTATTAAAGCTTTTGAAGTTTTATTTGAGTTAAAATTGAAAAATAAAATTTTAATTAATTTCTAGAATTTTCTGGAAATTTTAAAAGCTTTTTCTCAAATTAATTTAAAGCCAAAACAAATTTATGTGCAAAAAATATTGCCAATAAAAAGTTGGAATTATTTTATTTAAGTCCAAAATAACTCTAGGAATTTCTATGAATTTTTCTAGAATTTTTTATTTTTTTTGCTATTTTTTTTGAAAGCCAAAATGATTTAATCAAATTATTTTAATTGGTAAATCAATTGAAATTCCTCTCTACTCCTTGGGCCAAATCCTCCAGGTCCATTCATTCTCTGTCTTGGCGTCCGTTAGGCCCACTCGCCTCAAGACACTCTCACCCACCTCTCATCGACAATGGGGCTCATTGTCGGCGGCCTCCCAAGGCCTTTTGGGCCATTGGATCTTGATCCGGTGGTCCCACTCCCTTCCCCTCTCAACCCTCGCTGCCGCGTGGGCCCGCCCGGCCTTTTCTTCCTCCTCCCATTTCTTCCCCACGCGCACGACCCCACCGCCATTGCTGTCGAGCCGGAGCTTCGCAACGGCCACGATCTCAACCGCCCCCGCCTTCCCCGCGCGGTTGCACACGACCCGCACGCACCCCCGCCTCCACCCCCACGTTCTTCCCCTCTCCTCGCGCCGGTTTCGCCGAAATCCCGCCATGGCTGCCACGATCCCGCGTGACCCGATCTCCTCCCCCGGCCACTCCCGTGCCCTATAAATAGGAGCATCGGGAGCGCCTCTCTCCGCTCATTCCAACGCCCCACAACCCCAAGCCTCTCCCCTCCTCCTTCACACCAATTTTGGAGTTCACTGCCGGCCACCGCAACTGCTTCTTCTTCAATTCCAGCATCGTCAAGTCTCCCCCGGCCACCCCGACCACACCGTCGTCACCGCCGCCTCCTCGCCGACGCCGTGCGTGCCTTCCCCTCGCTGGAGACCTACCGCATCGCCGCGCCACCGGAGACCCGATCCTCGCCGCCACCATTCCCTTCGCGTCCAACCGCCGCCTGGGTGAGCACTGCATTCCCCACCTCCCCCTCTCCACGTTGAGCCCCTCGACGGAGCTCGCCGTGGCGCATAGCGCCGGCGAGCTTAACGCCGAGCGCCGCCACCGCCTTGCCGATGTGGCACCGCCACGTAGGCGCCACTTCAGCGCCAACAGCCCGTGTGGCCGCCATGGGTCGCCCACGTGTCGCTAATGTGGCCGTTCTTTTCAACCGAAGGAAAATCAGGCGCTGACATCATAAAGCCTTTTTCTTTCAGAAAAATAATTCTGAAAAATTCCAATTCATCATTTCATGTGAATTGTGAACTTCCCGGGGTTCGTTCTCCTTCATACGAACTCCGATTTTGTTGATTCTAAATTCTAAATTCATATAAATTCAAGATCTAGCTAACTAAACTAAAATTATTTAATTTGGAGTTAATTTGAATCTTCATTTAAATTTTTTTTGAATTTGGCTTAATTTCGCATATAGATTTCGACAACTTCGGAGAGTCAGATTTCAACGCCGTTTGAGAGAAACTATTCAAGCAAGGCAAGTTATACCTTTGATCATATTTGAGCCCATTATTTAAAATTATTTAAATTATGTTTTAAATTATTACTGCATGCTATTTATATTTAGTAATTTAAATTCCTGTTTTAAATCTATAGTTATGCCTAAATCCTTTGTATGGCCAATGTTGATATTGAATCAAACATATTGTCACCCTAGATAAAACCTAGTTGATACGATAGTATGAATTGGGATCATTTTGGAAAGATTTATGCTTAGTGATCAAGGTAGTCAGAGTCGAGATCCTGAGTTGGATCGATTTGCCTTCGGTAGGATTGAAATCGTAGTATCGAATCGTCGAATCGGCGATTCTACAGAATTGTAAAAATACACATATTTAACATCTATACTATAAGTTTGTATGATTCTTATATGGTTTACCACTTGCATGTTCCTTAAAAGCAGCGAGACATACTCTAGGAATAAAAATAACTTATCATTATCAAGCTCAAGATTGATTATGCCATAATATAGATATTTGTACTAACATTACCACACTGATACAATATTTTGCATGCTCCTTATTTATTTATAGTTTCATTCTCAGAAATTAATATCAAAAAAATTTGCTCTAAAACAAAATATCAGCAAAGCCTGGCCTTTAAAAAAATTGCAATTTTTTTTGCCCTAAGTCTCTACGAGTAGGATCGATAGTGTGATTTGAATCAACAGGCTGTCGTGAGTTTGTAAAATTGTAAGATTCTAAGAGTAGGATCGCGATCCTAACTACATTGTTAGTGATGCTTAGACCCGAAATGTTTGATTTGGGGAATTTCAGCCAAAAATCAATTCTTGTTTAAAATGTATCCATGGCATTGGTGTGTTATGGAAGTTTATAGATGACTTTGAAAAATGAAATAAAATGATGGTTTGTACTTGGGCGAAATGGTTGTTTGGTTAGTGCATGTTGATGCATGGGATCGAGTCATTTCTACATGGGTTTTATGGAAAGTCGCCCAAGTTAGTTAAGGACCGGTCTTCGAGCCGCATCTTGCTAAGCCACATCGTACCACTACATGTCCTGAGTATGGGCGGGACCTGGCTGATTAATTTGCAATGTTCCACCGTGGTCGTTCACTTCAGATGCGGTGGGTAGTCATGTTATGACCTACAATAGTCCCACCTGGCGCAAGAGGGAGCCACAAACCCGGCAGACGGTCAGTCCAAAGGGGGCGAAACCTTAGCGAGGGGGGACTACGGTGGAATGGCACATTGTAAAGGCTTTAGCATGTGCTCTAGACCACTTACCTAAGGTAGTGAGCGGTGGCATAGATATATGCCGGACAAACTAGAGAATTCGTGTCATGTGGGTAAAGCTGTACAACCTCTGTAGGGTGTAAAACTATTCGAATAGTTGTGTCTGTGGTCATGGACATGCTAGCAAAGCCACTCAAAGTTAGATCTTTGGTTTTGTTTTCAAAAGACTTTGTCAAATGATTTTGGATTTCTATCCAAATGGGAATTGGGAAGGAAGCCATATGATAGGAGGGTATCCTTTACCATTCTTGTGTGAATGTTATCTGACTATAAAATTGAGAATTTATAAAATAAATTTTAGTTATAGAATAACTACTTTGGAACTTAGTATTTGTATTTGAAAGAAACTTGGCTTTATGCAAATCAACCATATTAAGCCTTCCTTTGAGATATCCATGTATGCATGTCATTCTATTATTTGACGGGTGTAACTTGCGAGCACGGTAGTTGTGCTCATACTTGTTTTATGCAAATAAATTTCAGAGGAGAAGGACTTCACCACCAATGTGGATCTCGACGACTAGGCTGCTACCCCAGTCGATTGCCTGTGGCAGATCAGTTGGACTCCACTACTTCTTCATCTTCCGTTGTGTTCTTTATTGTTAGCTTGTAAGCCTCTTTTGTAATAAACTCTGTTATCAATTATTAATATATTTGTGTGATTCATGGATGATACCATATCTGTTTAATTGTGTGAACTAGCTACTGATCATGGGACTAGTTCAGAAATGCACAGAGAATTTGGGGTGTTAATCCCGGGTCTGACAATTTCAACCTTATTCGGCTTTCCACAAAGTCCCTACATCAAAAGAAGAAAGCATGGTTGCTGCACAAACTAAACATCGTGTGTGCTTTCGACTAAGTGTCCTGAGCATTCCTCTTGGAGGTTTTGCATCACAAAGGCTTCGGGCCTAACTGGTGTAGGTGGTTGGCTATCTTACTCTCCACGTCGTCCACTAGAGTATTTCTCAATGGGCAGCCAGGTCCAGTCATTTGGCATGGTTGGGGGCTTTTGCCAAGACGATCCATTGTCTCCAATACTCTTCGTCCTGATGATGGATATTCTCAACAATCTCCTACAGCAAGCCAAAAATTGCTCCCTCCTTGCTCCGGTCGGGGGGGGTCCAAGAGGAATACCCTACCAGCTTTCACTATATGCGGATGACGTGGCTCTATTCCTCACCTCGATCACCACCAACTTGCATGCAATCAAAGATATTCTACGGGTTTTTGGTGAGGCTTTAGGCCTTCATTCAAATCTGGCCAAGAGCTCCGTATTGCCGATCCGTTGTTCCGAGCAACATCTACAACTTATAGCCGATGAACTGCAATGTCCACGAGTCGACTTTCCATGCAAGTATTTAGGGCTCCCTCTATCCCTGAGGAAACCATCCAAAGGAGAATTCTAGCCGCCATTGGATAAGGTCGCTAGTTGGTAGGCGAGTTGGCAATCTCGTATGCTGTCGCAAGGTGGTAGGCTGGTTTTGATAAACAATGTCTTGACGACGATGCCACTCTATCACCTCATGGTGTTAAACCCATCGACTTGGGTTCTCGATCAAATTGATAAACGAGGCCGAGCTTTCCTTTGGAAAGGTTCATATTCGGTTTCGGCTGGGAATTGTTTGGTCGCTTGGTCGTGAGTGTCTGATCGCCGATCATTGCGGGTCTAGGCATTCATAATCCGAAAGCGTGTTTCGGAGTGCGTATGACACGTTGGTTGTGGCTTCAGTAGTCTTGGGATCCTAGGCCTTGGCAGGGTATGGCCGGCACCGCAAGTCGGACAGAGCGCGAGCTTTTTTAGGCTTCTATCTCGGTGCAGCTGGGAAATGGCGAAGAGTCCTTGTTTTGGTCGAACAAATGGTTGGAGGGCTGGAGCATCCCCTCCTTAATGCCTTCACTGATCAATTCAGTGCCCATTGCAATTCAGAAGAGAAGAACCATGGCGGAAGGCTTATGTAATGGGACTTGGGTGACATATATTTCTGGACATCTAGATATGCAGGTGCTCATGGAGTATTTGCAGCTCTGGGATATGCTCAGCAACATTTGCACCATGGCAGGACAACGCGACTCCGTTGGTTGGCGATGGGAACCATCAGGCCTCTACTCTACGCGATCCGTGTACAGGGCGTTCTTCATTGTGTCTGCGCACTTCGCCGGCATGGAGGCCCTTTGGAAGGCTTGGTTGCCTTTGAGGTGCAAGATCTTTATGTGGCTGGCCTTGTGTTGCCGATGCTGGACGGCGGACCGATTGAATTGGCACGACCTACCCAATCAAGGCGTTTGTGTCTTCTGCTTTCATTCACCGGACCCATCGATCACACTCTTATTGGTTGCGCGGTAATGGACCAGATTTGGAGCCTTTTATTTCCTCGAGTGGGACTTAACCGCTTCATTCTGGCTGGCCAGGGTTCTATCCAAGTTTTTTGGTTACTTGCGCGGGGCTAACTCAGAAGACAAGCCAGGAAGCTATTGGATTCTAGCATCATCTTGGTGGCATGGATGATTTGGAATGAGCGCAACAGTAGAGTGTTCTTGTAGGAGCACACACCGATCCTCGTTCTTCTACAATGCATCCTAGACGAGTTCGGCCACTGGCGCTTGGCAGGAGCTCGTTTTCTGGAGGACCAATCAAATTAGGAGTAGTCATTATAGCCTTCTAGTTGGGTCGCCTGATCCTCGGTTGTTGTTATTGTTCCTGTCGTTCTTTTAGTTGCTCGGCTGGTTATCTTTTTTTTGTTTTTGTTGTTTCAGTCTTAGTGTTGATCTTGTAATGTTGTTGTTGGCTTCTTCTTAATAGAATGATGTGCAAGGCTTTTGCGCTTCCTTGAAAAAAAGTAAAATGCAAGTTCCTAGAGCTAAGTGGCACAACCTCGCAAGTTGAGGGATCTACCGTGCAATTTTCTCTTTTTAACTAATAAAAAATGTGTTTACCCCTACACAGCGGGACGATCATCCCACCTCCTTATACGAAAAAAAATCCAACGAACCCGAACTACTCGCGAGTCCCTCGCCCACCCCAACCGCTCCTTGCCCCTTCTAATCGGCCACCCCTTCCTCTCCCCATCAGCCATTGCCCCCCTCGACCTTGCTTCCGCTCCACATCTTCGATCGGCCATCACCGTCATTGTCGACGTGCGAAGGCGCCAGTGGGTCTGGTGGAGAGGGCAGGGGGAGGGAGACGAGGGTGACGGGAGTGGAAGTGGGCGGCGACAAAGGGAGGGGAGGCGGAGGCTCATCGTGCCGGCCCGTATCGGTAGTAGCTTAAGCCCCGACCTCGCTTCTGTTCCACATCTCCGGTTGGCTACCACCGTCGCCATCGACGCGCTCGCTAGAAATTAGTAATTACTACACGGTTTAGGATCATGTCTGCTAGAACATCTCACTTTTTTAGGACTCTGTTACAACGCACGAGTACCCTACTATTCTTAAAAAAAAATTAAACTTTAACTTACCCCTATGCACAGTTCATGCTCCGACCCTGTACACCGTACTAGCAACGGCACAACGCATCACACCCATGGTCACACACACACACAGAGGACCGAGGAGGAGCACCAAAAGGGGCAGCCAGCTTTTTCCCCTCTTTTCTGTTTTCTTGATCTCCCACATTCTGCTTGTGATTTTTGTACCCAGGAGGGAGGAGGCATTGTGCCATTTGTGTGGCTGCTGCTGCTGCAACAGAATGTGGGAAATCTGCAGCTCCAACCTACTGCTTGTCATGCTTTGCCTGTGGATGCTGGGTGCTGCTTCCCCTGCAAAGATCCATGGTAAATCCCCCTCTCTCCATTTTCTTTCTCTTGGTTTGTACTGGCTTCTGTGTTCTTTAGCCCTACCGGAGCACTCACGATAGATAGAGTTGGTCCGGCGGTTGGTATTGGTTGTGAGAAATCCCTGTACTTGGTACCGGTTGAATGTTAAAGAGATTTGATGGTTGAGGGCAAAATTTCACCTTGAGTTCAAGTCCGAGTGTTTGTGGTGCTCATTTGTGCGTTGGCTAGTGTGCAAGTTTGGAGAGATTTGAGCTGATGCCTAAGCAGTTATTCAGCAGCCACTTTCTTGTTGGATCCATGAGTGGTGAAATAGCTAGTAAATGGCTGCTAGTTCTTGCCACGACGAATGCGTATGTGAATTTCTTTTTTTTAATGTGTATGTGAATGCCAAGGTTTGATTGGATGCTTTATGTATTGGTGGTGGCTGCAGGGAACCCAGCGAACGATCTTGTGGCGCTGGTAAACGCCAACCGGACGGCGAGAAAGCTGTCTCGGCTGCGCAACAACGCCGGCCTGGGGTGCATGGCGCTGCAGTACATCTCCGAGTGCATGGGCAGCAACGGCGGCGGCGACGCGTGCGGCGGCGACAACACGGTGGCGTGCGAGCCCCCCGAGGCCGACATCACCGAGGTGTACGCCGCCAACTGCGGGGTGGAGCTCCCCACGGTGGACGTCATCTCGGGCCGCCTCATCGGCTGCGACCGGGAGCGCTCCGGCCCGGAGGACGCGCTGCAGGCCGTGCTGGCGTCCTCCGCCTCCAGCAGCAGCAGCAGCAGCAACAAGACCGCCAAGACCAAGGCGGCGGCGGCCCTTGCGGTGATCCGCGGCAAGGAGCACACCCAGGTGGGCGCCGGCTTCGATCGGGCGCACCGGCACGGGCCCTTCTTCTGGTGCCTCCTCTTCAGCAGCGGCAGCGCCAACTCCACCTTCCTGCTCGAGGCCGCCGGCAAGGGCATCAAGCAGACGCACGGCTGCTTCAGCGCTCCAGATCGCCTCTCATGCAGCGCCGCCACCGCTGCTGTCGCGCCGCCAAACCCCAGCTGGCTCACCGGCGCAGCAGCGGCTGCGTCTGCGGCTGTGCTCCTCGTCCTCTCGTAGTCGTAGCTCTAGGCATGATCCAGCCGAGACCTACCTCTACATGGTGCTTCCATCTCGTTCATCACTTGATCATGCACACTCTTGTTTTGCTGCTCAATCACATGTAAACATTCGGTTCCGCTTTCCCCAACAGATGATTAATTTGCAAAAAAAAAAGCTACAAATTTGCTCAACATTACAGTACAACTGTACAAATTTGCAAATCGATCGATATTAAACGCCACGGGCTTCCCAAATGCATCATGGATCTAATCGAATAACACAACAAGCAAGCCATACAGCTTAACCAACCAAACAAACAAGTTATCCATCTGACCACAAGGCAGGCTACAACAACTATTTCGCTTAACCATCTACATTGACCAATCACAGTTTAGCAGCTAGTCCCTAAATTTAGCAAGCTATATTGCAAATTAACCAATCCATTTTATCCATAATAAAACAGGTACAGTATGATCCCCTTCTCATCCACTTAACTAGTAAGCACACTAGAAACCAAGTTCATCTGGATCTTAAACGACCAACACCACAAGGCAGGGCTATATATCTTCTGCTGGTGGCATCGAGCAAAATTATACATGGAAGCGATGACTATCCTTCGAAGTGAGAGACTTGCAAAAGAAGGGATAGTTTGTGGAACATCTGCTTAGTCTACCATTTAATTACAAAATGGTGCATCCTTTCTGTGCCTTTCTCTTTTTCTTCTTTTGCTTTGGAGGCTGAAGAACCACCTTAATCGCCGCATCGAACACTGCCTTGATGTTCTGCAGGTGCAAAGCAACAGCAATCAGTACCCACGCACAGCATGTGAGCTCAAACACTTCATGTAGTGGATAAAAGAAAATGTAGTACTTGCTGTGTTTTTGAACTGCACTCAATGTAGGCAGCTGCACCAATTAGCTTCCTCAGCTCTTCACCCTACGTTGATTAGCAAAACGATTTTGAAGGCTTTAATCATCATGCTGGCAGGCAACAAAATAGAAGCAGATAAAGCTTTGAATACCTGGGCAGTGGAAATAGGAACGGCACCAGGGTGATCTACGAAAAATTGCTTATCATCCCGCAGATCTATTAACAGTAACTTAATAGTTTAGCACCACCATATTATATCTAGTAAGCAAGCAACTAGTAAAGCACAATAAACAACCGAACAGCGAAAGAATATGCAGAGCTACTGATAAGACAGCAATTCTTGCAGTGAACATGTAATTGGGCATCAGGTACAAGTATTGGAACTCGATGTCAAGTGGCTAGCACAGTTAATTCCACATTTTTTTTAAATCCTGGCTGGAATGCACTCATGTCAAAAGCAGAGTACAACTTGCACCCCAACAGTTGCCAGAAGTAATCTGACAAGTTCTACTCAAAACTCCAACTTGTTGCGAAAATAGAGACGAATCTAGAGACATGAGACACAATTTTTACATAGAAAACCCTTACAGAACAAATCCACAGGCGCAAGAAGGCGGAATTCACTATATGAATTGAAATTACAAGCACGGGACGACAGACCATCTAAAATGTGAGACTACAGGGGTACATATATATGGGGAGCAAGAAGAGTCCGGAATGGACAAGAAACACCGAGTTGATGTCGGGTTGCGAAGGCTGGCACAACGACTTGCACGGCCCGGGGCTCACCCTAGCGCGGCCCGACGCTCGTGTTCGGCACAGACGCAACACGAATTCGGATCACATTGCAACACAACTCATGAACAAACTCCGCAGTCCAACTCATGGGCTTGAATTTGACAAGAAACACTTTTTAGGTGTCGAAGGCTCTAAGCACGGCACAGATTGCCAAGTCAATCTGACAAGGCCAGTCAGTCTACAAATACTGTTAGTAACAGTAAAGACTTACCTATTTGACATTGCTATGCTGGGAACCTAGGGAAGCACCTTCCAGATGTGCTTCAGGCACAAAATTTGGTAGGTAGTATTTAGCCAATGCATATCATCTTATGAGCACACAGTATGAACAGATAACCTAGAAGTATGAATGGCATGCCTTCCCAAAGGATAATCCTAGAACCCCATCTGCTATCTCAGATCGGGAAAAATACCAATTCTCGTAGAGCTCAACCATATAGTGCCTTGGGAACAACATATAGAATTTCATAAGACAGATGTATGATATGGATCAGATATTCAAATGTGCCTTTCTGTTTAGCAACTTACCATGAACACATGACATATTCTTCATGTAGAAATATAGAGAATCCACCACATTTACATGTTGCATAACACACAGGTACCAATAAAATACCATGTTGGTGTGTAAAACATTCATTGATTTGAAACTCACATATCACATCAAATCTTAATTTCACAACCGGCAATCGAACATTAACCTAAGGATGTCAGCTGTCCAAATTTAACATAAGTATGTCCTACAATCCTAAAATACAATAAGCAGTCAGTATCTTGTTTAATGATCAACAAGCTCTCAGCTTCACAATGATTTGGCCCTTAGTAGCAGACAAAACTACATGTTTCAAGGAATATATGCCATATAACCAAACAAATACACTAGTATTCAGCGATCATGCCTCCATCAAATTCAAATAGCTTGTTTTCCATTCAACCATGTTCACATACATTTCCACATGCAAAGGTGGGCATAGATTCTATGGCTTAAAGATGATCTTCAAATATCATAAACATATAGACCACCTTATGGCTTGGACATGAATAGCAATAGAAGTGAATTTATGACAACAAACACGCTTATACTTAACCAGGATTTCAGATTGCTTAAATCATAAGCCAGTGCCCAGTGGTATCACCTATTAACTCAAATGGTGAACCATAATTTATAGGTATGTGGCGAGTACAATTCAGTTTAAGTGTAGCATATAATTTCAAATAGGTATGTGGTAATCACAACTCAGATAGGAGTGAAAATATATTTAGGTCAATTCCGGAGAAATGTGACATTTTGCACAAATGCAATGCAATAGGAGATGAAGAGCATACCAAGCTTTGTCCCAACAAGAATTATGGGCACACCAGGAGCGTAGTGCCTTAATTCAGGAATCCACTGAAAAAAATGCATACATGGGTCATATGCAAGATAACACGCGGATAAACTACAATTATTTATCACGAGAGGAAGCAAGGGAAAGTGAGCAAAACAAGATTTCTTGCCTTTTTAGAAACATTCTCGTAGCTTGCTTTGCTGATAAGCGAAAAAGCCAGCAGAAAAACATCAGCACCACGATAGCTCAATGGGCGTAGTCTATTGTAGTCCTCTTGTCCTGTTAAATTCATCAAATTTCGATTATTTTGATGACCGAGAACAATAGTGGATGCAAATAAGGACATCCATGTTTGCATCCACTAAAAGAAAAAAAAAAGGTGGGAAAAGCAAACCTGCTGTATCCCACAACCCCAAGTTCACTGTGCTCCCGTCAACCACAACATTTGCACTGAAGTTGTCGAAAACAGTTGGAACATAATCCTGCAACATAGAGGTGAAGAAATGTCCCATGTAACATATAATCCACGAGTTAGAAATGCAAACGCGTTCTACATTGGACTCGTTGGCACAAAATCAAAACACAGTTACTAAACCTAAAGGTTACTAAAGCCTAAAGGTATACATATGGGGCTAGCGGAGGAGGTCACCATAAGCACCATACAGACCTAAAACACATTGCATTTGCCTAGAAACGAAAATCTAGAGGTTAATCGTGGAGAATTAGCTATAGTAGGATTCTGATTTTCTGTTGGAGCATTCACGTCACACCACTTATCAATTGCAAACAAAATCAGAGGTGCCACAACATACATGCTTTTACTTGTAATACTATGTAAAACGGAAAGCCAGGCAAGAGCAAAACAAAGCATGAGAATGATCTTGGAAACTTGCCCCTATTTAATATGCTACAACTACATGATTTGTCCTAAAAATAGAGAGATCGCCCCTGGAAATTAACACTAGTAATGCTAATTGTATTATGTGTAGATTAGAATTCGATATGCGTAAGTACCAAGATGAAATTTTTTTAATTGAAAAATGGGCAGTATCCCCTGAGGAAGAATACACAAGAACCTGGCAGAAAGCCAAGCCAAAAATCATGGCCCCCAAAATCTGTACACAGGTTACCCGAATCATGGCCCCTAAAATTAACCAAGACAACAAGGAAAGGAAGGATCTAATCTTTTCCGCCAGCTAATCTACGAAAAAAGAAGCCGTCAGCCAAGAAGCGGATCTTCCTCCATAGATGGAAAGAAAGCCCAGAAAAGGGCCTAAATTTTCGAATTTTGCATCCACGCGGATCGACCACCGATAGAGCAAAAGGAGGAGGAGGAGGAGAAAAGGAAGACGGTGGGTTTGCTACCGTGGGGAAGGTGTTGGAAGTGTAGGAGATGAGCATGCAGGTCTTGCCCACCGCCCCGTCCCCCACCGTCACGCACTTTATGAACCGAGACGCGCTCATCTCCCTCAGCACCTACGCATCGATCGGAAGAAGCCCAGCCGCCCAACCCTAGATCTCGCCGCCCTCTCCCTCGCCCTAGACTCTTGTGGCACTCCTCCTCTTCCTCCTCCTCGTTTCCTCTTCCCCTCGCTCTGAGTCTGAGGCACCGAGGCGAGCGTGAGCTGAGCAGAGGAGGGTAGCTGCGGTGGGTGAAGCAAAGCAGCTCGTCCTGCTGCAGCTGCTGCTGCTGCGAGTCGAAATTGGAGTAGTACACACGGCTGCTACTACTACCTGTCTACTTCTACTCCCGAGTCCCAGTTTTTTTTAATAATCTATTTTTTATTCAGAATAAAAATAATTCTATTTAATTTTTTTTATCAGAAATAAACACGTATCGCTCCTCGACTTGGACTAATCGTCCAACGGGTAAGCGACAGATGTCCAAGTCACTTAACAGTGAAGCGACTAGATCGTTCGTCTCCTAGTCGCCGTACGGTGGAGCGACTAGGACACCTGTCGCTCCAGCGTTGGACGCCAGTCGCCCAACCATTGGGCAACTTGGAGTGCTTATGTACCGCGCGGCCGGCCGTGAACGGTCGCCATTTGAGAGAGCGATGGCCAAGAGCAAAAAGAAAGAAGAGAAAGAGAGGAGAGGGAAAGGGAGAGGAGGAACAAAAGTTTTTTTGCATCGACGCCGACGACGGTGAGTTTCTAGCATTATTTTGTATGCGTGTATTTTTGAAAACATGGCAGGTTAGCAAGTAATATCATGTGTATTGATATATTGTTAGCAAATAAAAATAAAATAATAGTAGGTTAATTTGGAGATAGCATGATTAATACAATTAGTTTGGAAGTTCGTATGGAGGAAAAAATTGTCGATGAAAACTAATTTAGTTGTACTATTTCGCGTGCTGCGCTAATTGTGCCCTGGCTTGATGAACGATAACGTACTACTTTTCTATTATATAAACCTATCGATAACCCGTGCATTCGCAAATGCTAGTTTATAGAATGTTAAATACATGTATTTATTTGCACAATAAAGAATTGATAACATTTTATTTATAGTTTTGGTTGGATTAAGGAATTATAAAATACTAAGACAAAAATCACAGATACATGGTCCCAAACCCGTAGGATTCCAAAACGTGTGAAATTTTGATTTTTTTTTATGAAAGCTTCACCCATTATAAATATGCATAGTAACGATGATATTTTAAGTATTTCACAATCCATAGTAGCCTGTACAGGTGCTAACGTAATATAGCCTTTTGTAGGGAAAATTGCGTGTTTACCACTTGGGTTTCATGAAATTGTATATTTATTACAACTGTGTTCGAGCAAAGTGTTTTGGTGCCACTAAAAACATACCAAATATGATTTATTTGCCATTGGAATATAATTTAAATGTTCAATTAACATTAATGCTTTTAATTTCTTGATTTGCAGGTATGGCTCACGACCCTGGTGGTTCGGACTGGCATTTCAGTCTGATGGACCGGTTGGTCGACGCGCAGCACCATACGGGCCGTCATGTCCCACATCCGGTTCGCGGGGACGATGCGGCTGACTTGGGGGGTGGTTCGTACGCAGACACCCCGACAGGCTTGGAGACTGGACCCACGCTGGGTAACAGGTTTGTCCGCAAGCTGTGCCACTTGTTTTGTGTCATATGCCCGCTATGTAGTTATTTCTTCGTGCTTTGCAGGCTGAGCCGTGCCGCCCTTCTATCTCTCGCGCGGATGGTAGAGGCCACCGAAGAGGACGACGCTCTGGTCGAGAACGACGGGGAGGTCCAGACTGGCCCGGAGCAGTCACGACGGTTTCCATTCGACCGGTCACTCCTGACAACCTTGGTGGACCGGTGACGGCCCGAGACGTACACCTTCCACCTCCCATTCGGGGAGATGGCCCCTACTCTGTAAGATGTCGCGATGCTGCTCGGCCTGCCTATCGTGGGAGCCTCGCATTCTCACGGATCGCTTTGTTAACCGGCACGACGCCTTTGTCAAGGTGTTTGTGGTGTTCTTGCGGCGGAGGCTGTGCCACCATACTATGACTTCTCGGAGCGACAGCGTCATGGCCCGCCCCTGCGGTGGCTTTTGCAGTTCCAAGTACGCATGCTACCTATTTTTCATATTTAGCGATGCACTATCCTAGCCATATGACGGGCTTACTAATTATTCGTTTGTGCGTAGGTCGAGCGGATGGTCCTGCAGCCCACCGCCAACCAAGTGTCATGGCACCTCGAGGCATACCTGCTGTGGCTCTTCGGCTGGGTACTGTTTACCAGCAGCCACGGTGACTCCGCCGACGTCCGCCTCGTGGAGTACGCGAGGGCCATCGTTGACGGTAAGGAGCTGCAGATCAGCTGGGGATCTTCCGTACTTATTGTGACGTACCGCGGCATCTGCAATGCGTGTTGTAGGACGAAGCCAGCATCTATCCTCGTAGGCTGCCCCCTCCTGCTGTAGTTTTGGTCGTCTGAGCGCTTCTCGCTCGGACGGCCCATACTGGTAGACTCTAGTCAGAGCGGCGAGGGCATGTACCATGGGGATGTAGGATCAAGGATAACCGACTAGAGGGGGGTGAATAGGAGGTTTTTAAACTTTTTAACAAATTAACAATTTACCCAATTAATAACTTAGTCTAAACAAGTTATACTTCTAGCTAAACAAATTAATCACAATAATAAGCTAGAAATATAAAAGCGGAAGGTAAAGACTAGAGATAACCACAAAGACACGACGATGTTTTTCCCGTGGTATCGAAGACTTGCTTGGTCTTCACTAGTCCACGTTGAGGAGCTTGACGCCTCAAGCCGGCTCCACAATTAAGCCTTTCCTCAAGTCACTATGGTTGTTCTTCCTCCGCTCCGGAGATGGTGAACACCGAACCACTCACAAGCTTGCACCGGGCCTCTTCACAATCTTCTTCGAAGAGATCACCGTGCTCCACCGCCAACCGTCCAAGAGTGTTTTGAGTGTTGAGTTATTGCAAAGGCTCTCAAGGCTCACAATGAATCAAAGTCTTCACTTGACGGCACTCAAGTGCACATAGATCAACTAGGAGAATGAATGCACTTGAATGTATCTCAACAAGCTCACAATGAATGCACAAGAGTGTTTTGAGTGTTGAGTGATTGCAAAGGCTCTCAAGGCTCTATGAATGTCAAATGAGCACTAGCAGCTTTGACTTGAGCAGATGGGGGGGTATTTATAACCCCCACAAGCAATTATGACCGTTGGAAACAAAACCAGAGAAGTCAGACAAAATCGAATCGATCGCGCAGCATACGGTACGCAGACGATCGCACCTCCGACCGAAAGCACGACCAACGGCTAGACCAGATACTAAAAA
This sequence comes from Phyllostachys edulis, assembly GCA_036346405.1. Lineage (NCBI taxonomy): Eukaryota > Viridiplantae > Streptophyta > Magnoliopsida > Poales > Poaceae > Phyllostachys > Phyllostachys edulis. Next base: position 99,589 of record JAYEVD010000207.1, read on the forward strand.
AAGGAAAAAGTAGCCGTTGAATTCCCAGTCGGAATGACCGCAGGCAAACGTGCGGTACGTCCGATTTCCCTGGTCGTACCGTTTCTACGAGCGGTACGACTGTTTGTAGGGTTTCGCGATTTGCTCAAGGTTTGCAATGGTTCTGGAATTTTTGTTCCGCCATATAAAAATCGGAATGACCGCAAGCCGGTACGACCGTTCCCAAAAACGAACGTCCGATTTTCGAGATAAGTTTCGAGCGATTTTATACTTGTTCTTTTTATTGAACCGCCTCATAAAAATCGAACGATCAAGAAAACGGCACGACCGTTAGTCACGGCGAGACGACCGATTTCCATGAGAAAGTCCGAGGCAATTTGCAACGCTTCGGTTTTATTGAACCGCCAACTAAAATACGGAATGATCAAGATCTGCAGATGACCGCTCAAGGACCCGATCGTTCCGCTTCAACACTTAATTGATGTTCCTTCAAAATGCGGTACTACCGCCGAGTAATGTCCGGTCATATCAAGCAGCAAGACGACCGCAAGTAGAATCTGCAGACTACCGATTTTGAATGAAGACTTAGAACTTTTCAAAACATTTTCAAGTTAAAATTCAAATGCATGCATAATCCTAAATTGATCCATATGGCACAAGAATATGCTATCAAGCTACTAGCCATGATCCCTCTTAATAGTACGGCGTTTATCCTATAATCCGGTCTTCCAACCAAACTCCCAAGACCGGTAAAATAGAAAAGGAACCTAGACTACTAGTACCTTGTCTTTAAGCCTTGTGGATCTTCATTTTCTCCTTTGACATGCATCTTTGCGTCAACAAGTTCACCAATGGGACTTAACCTTGTAAATACTCAATAAACTTGTTAATCCCATATTCACATATTGTCATTAATTACCAAAACAATTTTTAGGGCCTAGATGCTTTTCAATCTCCCTTTTTGGTAATTGATGACAACACTAATAATATGTGAGAAAGATTGGTTTGAATATACCATAATTGTATATTCTATTTGTGGCTTAACAATAAAACAATTCTTGCAATAAGCATGAGAGAATGTATGAGAATTATTTTCTTGTTAAGTCTATTTTAAAGAAAGCTCCCCTAAACATGTGTATAAAAAGATAGAACATTTTGTAGAAAATTTGAGAAATTTGGGGAGTTTCTTTAGCAAATTTGAACTTGAGGAAGTGCAATATTAAGATATGACAATAAGTAAGATTGCATTTAAGATAATAAACATAAGCATCCAACAAGTTTAACAAGTTAAACGACGATAGTTAAACTATTACAGAACCGATAAGTTCAACATTACAAAATAAGTCCAACATATATGAGTGACACATATAAGTCCATAGAAGTAAAATCTTGCACTTGCTCCCCTAAAGCTATATCTTCTATATCTTTTCACTTCTTTCTTCTTTGTCTTCAGATTTCTCCCCTTTGGCATCAAATACCAAAAACATTTCAGACGTTGGGATCCCGAGGAATGATGTCTGGGAAGCCGGATCTGTCTTGGGAGTAGGAGCGGGAATAGGATCGGATCTCGAGAGGCAGGAGCCGAGGAGCTGAAATCGATCTGAGTAATCAAACAGAGGAGGGATCCAAGATGCTAACTCAGAGCCTGGAGCTGGATACGAAGAAGAGGTCTCTAATGTCAAGTGAATCTGAGTCATGACCTCGGTGGATCGGAGCTGGAGGAGCAACAGGAGCAGGAACTGTATCCTGAGGAGTAGGCGCTGCAGCTGGAGCAGGAGGAGGTACGGGAGGTGCAGAAGTTGTCCTAGAAATAGGAGGCTGTCGAGAGAAGCGCTGTGGAGTCTTCAAAATTCCCTCTATGTCAGTCATGCTCTCCACCAGTGCAGCCATCCTGTTATGAGTCTCATCGAAGAAATCATTCTGAGTCTACTCCATCTCAAGTAATCTGCCTCGAGTCTCACTCTGAAATTCAGCCTGTTCAGCCTTTATTTCTTGTAAAGAACTAAGTGTAACACCCCTGCCCATCAAAGAGCCCAGGATGCTACCAACTACTCTACCGTCTCAACTAAATTCAACATCTTAATTACTATCCGACCAAACAAGCAGCCATGAATGACAACAACTAAAAAAAAGTAAACACTATCGCAAGCTATAATTTCACATTGAAAGCAAATCACCTATCAAGTGAGTATAAATCAATCTAAGGAGTCTTCACTTTAACAACTAAGTTCAATCAGATAATGATCAATAACCTCATCTATAGCAACAATGTCCCAACCAAATGGCAAGGATGATAGAATCATCCAAATCAACTGTCTAATCTTTTAGATGGAATTAAATGAACCTAAGGATGAAGAATCAAGGACATAAGAGGATCATCCATGAACGCAGTCAAAGTTCACCCACCACGAAGGATGGTCACAAAAAAAACATCCACCTCGAGGGATGGTCACAAAAATCATCCACCTAACGAAAATGTCAATTCTAAGAATTTTAGATAATTAAACTGGTTTATTCGTTGTGGTTGAATATGTGTGAAGTGTGAGACCCCGACGTTTATTAGGCTCATAATACTTAGTCATCCAAATGACCCTAGTATTATCAACCAAATAAACCGGTCTCGAGAGATGTATACTCCCGGGATGCGAGATACATACCTCACACCAAAAGAATGTATCAATTCCATACAACACATAGAACATAAGCAACAAACCGAAGTTAATATTAAGAAGGAAAAGCTATTACAAAAGAGAGGCCCTTAGGCCAAATAGCAACAATTCTACAAAGATAACAATGAAGCAAAAGTGCCATAAAGATGGCTATAACACAAAGCCAATCGGTGTGCCTTAACCCCTAGGCATCGACCGACCGCCAAGCTAGTCGTCAAGAAAGCGCAACACGTAGCACAAAAGAGAGGCTCTTGGAGCTCTCCTTCTTCCTCTGCAACAAAAGCCACAAAATTGCCACAACCACGGCGGATGAGTACATAAAGTACTCGCAAGACTTACGTGTGAGATAACGAGAACTATAAATAGCTACATGCAAGCTTTATTTAAGTGGATGAGGCTTTGGACTCATTTTAGCACAAAGCAACATTTATTTGCAATAACATAATAGATTGAAGGCAATTTGGCAAAGCATTTTTTTAAATGTTGAAGTAACAACGAGATAATAACATAGTAACAACAACAAGAACAATCTCGAAGTGACTAACCCAAGTCACCACAACAATAGCATGAACTCCCTGCTCATACCAACCATGTCAAGTTTTAATTAAAGGTTGTAGTCTAGTCTTGAACGACCTTACCAAGCATGTCCATAACCTAGGACGAGGCTATTCAATAGTTTTATCCTGCAGGTGTACCACTGCATCCACACGCCGGATCGCCTTTCCTTTAGGCACACTACCATAGGTATGCTTAAGACGGCTAAGTCCTACGAGACAGTTCCAATGGACAATGCTAATTTCGAGTCGCACAACCCACGGGAGAAGGAGACATCACACAACCTTCCGGAAGCTAATGCTCCCTCCCACATCACACACACATTTTATCTTTAAAACACACCAACCGAGCGACCCCAATTAACACCGCCCAAAGTACTTAGTCAAGAGGGTTCCATATGCCCTCGTGTGGTTAGTACGAAATCGCTGGCTTAGTGACCCAAGTACTCGGTCCTTAGGGACCGGGCATACCACCACATCCAAAAACCACGCCATCCATCCAATATGCCCAAGTCTAAATCAATCTTTTATTTTCAGTTTTGATTTTACAATTAATCAAAGCACAAGTCTTTGGACATATAAGAGTAATAATCAGTTTTGAGTGATCAAGACCATCGACTAAGTCGATGATCGCCCATTTCTACCGATAACTAAGCATGTCTAAGCAATTTAAATCGAAACTACTAAGTGATAAGAGCTCATCCAACGAGCTCCCACCACAGCAAATAACCTAGGCTCATGGTAGTAGAGGATGAACAATTCCTACAGATTATGCAACTATAGGCTTGCTAGCGACATTTAACACAAAGTAGCATGCATACATAGAAGTAAAACAATATATTAAGCTTTCAAGTAATGGGACAATGATGGAAATGATCAAACTGCTTGCCTTGTTGCTGTTGCTCAAATTGTGGTAGAGGGTCGCTCTCGGGATCACCACAAATGTCGAAACCTAACGGAAAAGCGAGAAAGAACCGATAAGAACGACGAAGAACCAAAAAGACGCAACAGAGAAACTTCTCCGAAAGCTATGAAAATTTTACAGCAGCAAGACAATGATTTATCATGAATTTAGCAACAAGAACCAATTGATTTGGATTCTTAATGCAAAAGATATGATGAAATCAATTCTGCTCAGCCTATTAATTAGAAATATGTTACTGTTCATCGCAAAATTTTCTAGAATAGAAGTGAAGCTGAAATTTTTACTGTAAAACCAGCACCTCATGAGATGAATAACACAATTGAGTTCACCTCATTTGGAGCTATATTGCACTTTCTACAAATTTTCAAAAACAAGAACTTGAACAAAATTATAATGCACAAGTCCTCATTTTCCTAGCAGCAACATGCTCAAAACCAATTTTCACAGTGAGTTCACTAAGAGAGGAAACCAACAAAGTTGGTCTCACCCAAAAATAAACTATAGAGCATTAGTTATGTATTTTACAAGTTAAGCATCAATTTGAGTGTATATTTAAAGTGAGTTTTAAACCTAATGGCAAACTGTGCTCTGAAGCTGAACTCAACTTACAATCATTTTTAGATTAAAGTCAAGTTCAAGACAGAGCTAACACAAGTTGAATGACCTCAAAAGGATTCAAAACGAGGAAGATATGAAATTCTAAAGTTTATACCTTATTTTAGTTTAACTAAGACCTCACTGGAATTTCTAAAACTCACAAGGGTATGGGAGGACGTGAGCCACAGATCTCAGATCCAACGGCTCAAGACCTCCCAGGAGAACATCACACACGCCAAGACGTGAAGTCCAGAGGTCTGGACCTCTTAGCAACTCACATGCGCGAGGCGAGGGGAGGTCGTGGTCAGAGATCACGAAATCCAACGGACCACAACATGGAAAGGAGGTCCGAAGCGGACCAGATCTAAAGGGAGGTCCTCAGCGGTTGAGATCTTCCAAAGGAAGGTCCAAACTATCAAGATCTCCCCGAGAAAAATCTACATCGTCCAGGACCTTCACGGGAGGTCTGGGACGGTCCAGATGTTCCAAGGAGGTCCTTGATGATCCAGATCGTCCGAGGAGGACCTTGACGGTCAAGATCTACCCGGGAGGTCATGAACTACCGAGATGGCTACGGAGAGGTCCTAAACGGAGGTCCTAACGCCGCTGCACCTCCGTGGAGGTGCAGACGGCCACGATTGCGCAAAGGGAGGTCTTGGACGCCCAGATCTCCTCGGAGGAGGTGCGGACGCCCTGCACCCCGCTTTAACTTCAAGACGCGCTGACATGAATAAATGCGCCGACATCAAGGAGGTCGCGCACGGAGGTCTTAAATGCACGATTAAAGGGTGGATTTAAGGCGGTTAAGACGCCCATTGATTACAATGATGGGAGCAATGATTAGCGATTAAACATGGAGGATTTACGTCCTAAAAACGACAACGACGCCGCTGCCGTTGTGTCCGGCAAAACCAGCGCAAAGATGTGGTCATCGCGGCGATGTAGACCTCATGCCATGAGATCCAACGGTACCGCGGTCCGCAATAACCATGCGCACTCAAAGGACCTCCTCTCAACGGCGGCGACGGCCTTGAACGCCATGAGCCGAGAGGACAACGAAGGCAGATCTGACCAAACGACAAAATGCAAAAAGGAGCTCATGCGACATTCAAGCGTGTGCCAAAACTTAAGCTCCGCAACATGCATTCAAGTGGGTGCCGACAACTAAAGGACTAACAGGAGGTACCGGAGGTCCTAAGGTCTTTGGGAGGTCGTGGAGGTGATGACCGAGTTGGGGAAGACAATGAAGCTGCATGACTCAAGGCACAGGCCAAGCTCGGCTTTGTCCACCTCTGAAAAATGCCCAAACAAAATAAGTTAGGGTTATTCCAGGAGGTTTGGGGAGCACAAAGTGAGCAAGGGTTGAAGAAGGAGCCATGGAACCCTTGAGTCACCGAGGAGTTCAAGGACTTCAACAATGGCGACCACTAGAGAGGAGGTGAGTGAGTTAGGAGCTCACCAAACATTGGTATGACAGGCTCCAAGTGTGCAAAGGAAGCCAACGGGGAGCTCGAGTGGACACTTATAGCCTGAGGTGAAGGTTATGAGCTGGGGCTAAGCTCCATGGTGAGCTTAGCCCACGGGTTGGTCCATGGGGTGGACATGACATAAAGTTGACAAGGGGGGCAGGGCTGTGCTGACCTGAAAGGCGGAAAGCTGACCTGCATTAAATGCGGGTCAGCAAAGAGCTGTTAAAGGTGCACAGAGGCCTGGCGCGCATTAACTCCACCGCTCAGAGCACGCATGCGCGCCAGAGGAAGGAGAAGAACAGGGGAGGTCTTGGTGACCGTTGGATAAGACCTGGGAGAGGTCCTAACCATCGGATCCAATTTTTGAACCGTTATGTTTTAAGTGGCTGGGAGGAGGTCCCAGCCACACGATCAAGGATGGGGAGGTCGTGGCCCTCCGATTTCCTTAATCGCGAAAACATACGTGAGGAAAAAAGGGACAGAGGTCCAAAGCGTTGGATCTCCATCCAACGGTGTGGACCTCCAGTGAGGACTTAACCGCACGCGATCAAAAGGACATGAGGGGAGGTCATGGCCTTTGGATTTAAATCCAAGGGCACTGACCTGATGGGGAGGTCTGATATGATGCGCAACAGGCAAGGGAGGTCAGGACCGTTAGATTTAGATCTAAGGGTTCCGATCAAAAGAGGTGGAGGTCCTGAGCTTGCGCAACGCACAAGGGAGGTCATGGCCTTTAGATTTAGATCTAAGGGCTACGATCTCACGTGCGCTGGGGAGGTCTGGTGCGCATGAGACAAAGGAGGAGGTCGTGACCGTAGATTTTAATCTAACGGTGCACAACACAAGATGGGGGAGGTTGTGAGTGCTTGACAACGCAGGGAGGTCGTGAGCTGTTGGATCTGATCCAACGGCTACGACCTTGGTTAGGTGGGAGGTTTGTTTAGTTTAGGTTGAGAGGAGGAGGTCAGGGCCATGGATCTTGGATCCAAGGGCCGTGACCTCACGTGAGTGGGAGGACTGACCGAGTATGTTGAGGAGGAGGTCGTGGTTGTTGGATTTGATCCATGACCACGACCTCAACAAGGTGGGATGACCTCGCTGCGATGGTTTAACAACTCGAGGAGGTCTTTGAGGTTTAACACGGGGAGGTCATGACTGTGGATCACGGATCCAACAGCAATGACCTCATGAGGCGGGAGGTCTTTGCGGTGTTGATCATGAGGAGGTCGTGGGTGTTGGATGTAAATCCAACAGGCTGCGACTGATCAAGGTGGAGATGAGGTCTCACGAGGTGCGAGACATGGTTGGGCTGGACCGACTTTGAATATGGCTAGCCCAAGGAACAGTGTAGGCTTTAAAATTTAGTTTTAACAAATTGAAACTTAGCAGAATTATTTGAGATAGCAAATGAACTCCAAATTTAATGAAATTTTTACAGGAGCTTGCTGACAATGAGCTTAACCTTGCATAAAATTTCCAGAGGTTATTATGCAATGCATTTTCTCAGGAAATTCATGAAGGTTGTTTAAAGGATTGTTTTGCCTCCAAAATTATCAACAAGTGTTATAACTCATGATATTTTTCGGAGGGTCCCATATCAGTTTTGGGACCAAGGAAAATACATTCCAAATGTTTGGCACAAGATTTAAGATAATTGAAAAAGGAATTTGATTTTTGGTCAACAAGAGCTTTGTGTTTTTGGATTACACAACTCTTGGACAAGAATTACATAAGATTTTAGGGTTTTTCAAGATGTGAGAAAAAGTTTTAATTTCTACACATATAATTATACTTGATTAACCCTAATTATACATTTGGGATGTTACATGAAGTGCCACACGTCTACCCCTCCCCATGCATGTCGCTGTCTCGAGAGGTACCTAGAAAGCACAACACAGCAAGAGTGAGTCCACGACTCAGCAAAGTGCAATAGTAATAGAAATCATAACATCATAAGCAACTAATGGGGATAAACCATCCCATCATGTACAACAACAATACATTTATCACAAAACCCTCTTTTATGCAGGAATGCAATGAACATGCCATGAATGCTCTTTCTTCACCTTCTTTGCATTTACCGATAATGCAGAGTAGTACATCCATCGATGTATACTCAAGCCTGTGCCCTAAGGCACAGGGACCTCAAGCCCACACTCCATGAGTGTGGGGACCCAAGCCCGTCCAGTGCATGATGGGGACCTAATGCCCATCCAATGCATGACGGGGACCTCAATGAAACATGTGAGCACACCGGACTAGTCATGTAACTTTCTCACCGACCTCACCGGATTAGTTACATAACTTCCTCACCGACCTGGCTCACGCATTCTTGCCATGATGCAAATGCACAAGTCCATTGTCATTATCAGAATTCATTATTGTCATCATTAACAAGGTAGTCTCATTGCTCGCCTCATCTCATCATTATTGCCATCAACATGTACCCATTATCATGTAAGCATCAACATATAAACAATGTCATGTCCTCATCTCAGAACCACTAGCATGCAAAGCATCATGTAAGCATTTTCAAGTAGTAAACATCATCGTTAAACTATGGCATTAGGCTCATCAATATTACCAAGCAACAATCAACATCAATCAACTATAGCATTCACCGAGCACGATTATAATAACCCATTGATAATACTTGCACTTGCCTCCATCGTGAGACCGAAGACAAAAAGGCGGAACGAGCTAGCACCGGCGTTCACCACCACCTGGTAACCAAGAATGACACCAAACATCAATCAACCATGCATAGCAAGTCCTTAATCGCAGCACTCTACAATGCTTTCCCATAACCCAAGCTTGAATACTCGATCGACTCAACTAGACTATAAGCTAAGCAGAAATCTAGTTTGGGACAGCAGTAAAGAAACAAGCATAACTTTTGTTCTACAGATTCAAACAAAGTGTTCTTTACCAATCTGGAAAGCTAAGAAGGTAGGCTACAATATTCGTTCAGGTGGACAGCCCTGAATCGGCCCTTAACAAATTGAACTCTAACCTTTAATATTTCTGCTACGCGTTGACAGATTCTTGGACAGTAGTAAAGAAACAAGCATAACTTTTGTTCTACAGATTCAAACAAAGTGTTCTTTACCAATCTGGAAAGCTAAGAAGGTAGGCTACAATATTCGTTCAGGTGGACAGCCCTGAATCGGCCCTTAACAAATTGAACTCTAACCTTTAATATTTCTGCTACGCGTTGACAGATTCTTGGACAGCAGTAAAGAAACAAGCATAACTTTTGTTCTACAGATTCAAACAAAGTGTTCTTTACCAATCTGGAAAGCTAAGAAGGTAGGCTACAATATTCGTTCAGGTGGACAGCCCTGAATCGGCCCTTAACAAATTGAACTCTAACCTTTAATATTTCTGCTTCGCGTTGACAGATTCTTGGACAGCAGTAACAAAAAAGACCATAACTTTCAAACCGTAAATCGAAAATTAGTGAACTTGGAACCTATGGAAAGCTGAAATCATAACCTACAACTCTCTAGGAGACTAAATCCCCAAATTCGGAACAGATCTAGAACAAAACAGGCGCCCAAAAACAAGAACAGAATCTGAACTTAACCCAGTCAGGCTGAAGAATCCTAATCAAAGCAAAACTATGCAACTAAGACTATCTAACCAGCAATGAAACCACTCCTTACCCCTTGAAGAACCTCAGGAACTTGCTGGTTTCCTCCCAAATCTTCCCTCCTTTCTCCCTCCTCTCCTCCCTTCTCTTCCTCTCCTTCCCTAGGCTGAAAAAGTCATCTTCCTCCCCTCTTTGGTCGGGTCAGCAGCAAAGAAGGACCTTCCATGGCAGCCTTGGATGGAGAGGAGGTCAGGATTTTCGGATTAGGGAGAGGGGAGGTAGTGGAGGCGCAAGAAAGGGGGCAAGGGGTGGCGGCCAGCAGTTTTGGAATGGGGAAAAAAGTTGGTGGTCTGCTAGGGTTAGGGAAAGGAAAAGGGTCGCTAGGGTTAGGGTTTGAGGAGAGGTGATGGGCTGAATGGTAGGCCCATTTGGGCACCTCCTCCCCTTTTGGCCCACTAGGGCTGCAGCCCATGAGCCCAAGGCCCTAAGGTTCAAACGCCAAGAAATCAAAACTTGAGCCAAATTTCTTCTCTAAACTTTGAAGCAATCGAAGAGACTAAGTTTCCCTCTCCCGAGAAAACATACTTTCTAAATGGGAATTTTGGGTTATTACACTAAGAATGAGCTGCTGATTCTGAAGAAGTTGTGCAATGGAGCCTTCATTTAAGCTGGATCGTGATGAGGCACCGCCTCGTGATGGGATCATCCTCAAGAGTCTGTCGAGGAGGAATCTTGTCTCATGGTCTATAGGATTTATGAACTGAGCCAAGACCACCATGATATGCTATCTTCTGAGAAATCAAGGCCATAATATAAGGTGCATAGTAAATCCTCTTGACTCTGTCATTCTTGGATGAGACTATGCCCTGAAGGATAACATCCACAACATCAAATTTTACGCCTCTCATAATATGATCTATAATGTTCAGCGTGTCCCCGATAGCATCAAAATTGCCGCTCTTAGGATAAAAGGTGTGATTGATAATCTGTTGATTATGCTCGGCAATGGCTTAAGTCCGGTGATGGTTCCTAGCTTGCATTTGACATTGGAGTCATAATAATCATTCCAAGTAGGAGCTAGTAAAGCTGGACTATCAAAGATTTTCTCCCAAGAACTGGACCTTACTCTTAAGATTTGCTCAAATTCTTCCTTTGTACTTTGCAAATCTCTAGCCACGTAAATCCACCTAAAAGATTGTAGATCGGTGATACATGAACTGTGGTGTAAAACTGTCGAATAAGCTCATCATCATAGTTTTGCTTTAAAGCCACAAGGTCGTGAAGACCTACATTATAGAACAACTGATACACTCCACTGTATTTCTCCAAGTCATTCAAGTGAGTCCACTTGATCCATTTATGATCGACAAAATTTTCATTTCTTCCATAAAGTTGCTCATAAACTTGCTCTTGAAAAACAAGATGGAATCTTGGATTTCTGAATCGACTTGAGAAGATATTGATTGACATGCCTTTTATTGCGTAGTCATCTGCTGAAAGAAGGCGTAAATCAATAGGCGATCTTTGGAGGTTCACCCAAATTATCAAAAGTGCCTTCTTCTTGAGTCGTGCTCGAATGAGTCTCATCATCGGAGACATAATCCTCACTAGCTTCGATTCGATCTTGGCCCTTTTCCTTTGCCGCACGCACCTTCTCGATTTAACCGAAAGCGTGATTGCGTGCGTGCAGAGCTTCTCGACATCGACGACGAGGCGACTGAGTAGGAGCCGCAGAGGATTGAGGAGAAGATTGTCCTCGAGGATACTAAAAAAGTAGTGTTGAATTCGATCAATGAACGACCGCAGCAAACTTGCATGACGTCCGATTTCCCGATCGCACTGCGTTTCTCTGAGCGATACGACCGTTTGTAGGGTTTCGCGATTTGCTCAAGGTTTGCAATGGTTCTGGAATTTTTCTACCGCCATATAAAAATCGGAATGACCGCAAGCCGGTACGACCGTTCCCAAAAACGGAACGTCCGATTTCGAGATAAGTTTCTAAGCGATTTTACACTTGTTCTGCTTTTTATTGAATCGCCTCATAAAAATCGAACGACCGCAAAGCAATGCGGCCGTTAGTCACGGCGAGACGACCGATTTCCATGAGAAAGTCGAGGCAATTTGTAACGCTTGGTTTTATTGAACCGCCAACTAAAATACGGAATGACCTTGCGCATCTGACCGTTCAAGGACCCTATCGTTCGCTTCAACACTTAATTGGCTGTTCCCTTCAAAATGCGGTACTACCGCCGAGTAATGTCCGGTCATACCGCACCAAGCGGTACGACCGCAAGTAGAACTGCGGTACTACCGATTTTGAACAGAAGACTTAGAACTTTTCAAAACATTTTCAAGTTAAAATTCAAATGCATGCATGATCCTAAATTGATCCATATGGCACAAGAATATGCTATCAAGCTACTAGCCATGATCCCTCTTAATAGTACGGCGTTTATCCTATAATCCGGTCTTCCAACCAAACTCCCAAGACCGGTAAAATAGAAAAGGAACCTAGACTACTAGTACCTTGTCTTTAAGCCTTGTGGATCTTCATTTTCTCCTCTGACATGCATCTTTGCGTCAACAAGTTCACCAATGGGATTTAACCTTGTAAATACTCAATAAACTTGTTAATCCCATATTCACATATTGTCATTAATTACCAAAACAATTTTTAGGGGCCTAGATGCTTTTCAGGGGACACAGTGGACCAGTCAACCGTAGGGTCCCTTTGGTGTCATAGACGGGTACGTACTTCCCTATATCTTTACTTCAATCGTATTACGGGTCATCCTTTATAACCACTATTCTGGCTCGTAGGCACAGTATGCACACGTGCAGGCCACACGTGTGTATGAGCACTTTGTGGAGCAGCTGGACCGTCTCACCGCTGACGGCGTGCGCTGGGAGCCGTACTCTGATCAGGAGACAGAGGGACGTTCTCCCGGGGGGTTGTCCTCACTGTGCTGACGCGACCGGGCGTATTGGAAGACGCAGAAGAAGCTCGTCTTTGACGTGTTCGTCGAGGACTACGCGGTGCACGTGACCCAATGAGGCGGCCTTTTAGGACGACATGACCTGACAAGGCAGCCTTTTAAGACAACGTGACCCGACGAGTCAACTTTTAAGGACAATGTAACCCGATGAGTTAGCTTTTCAGGACGACGTGACCCAACGAGTCTCCTCGGCATCGTTGCCTTGCGGACACGAATTTCCTTCAACTGAATTACAATTCAATCGCGTATGCAGCGCCGTCTCGGCATATAAGTAATACCCCTTCCACGCCGGGTTCTCTGCATCCAGACTTCAACACAATCTCGCTTAGATGGACAAGCACTGGGAGGCGGTCCGCGAAATACAAAGGGAGTATGCGGCCTGGGAGGAACAAAGGGAGCGTGCCAGGAGGCCACCTCCTCGCAATGATGCCGCCCCCTGTAGCACCAACCTCTACCATAACATCCCAACTGAGCGTTCGCCGCAACACCCGCTCGAGGAGGAGATGTCGCTCCTCTGTTGGTGCAGGGACAGATGCAAGTTCTTCAAGTCCAAGCACCGGCTAAGCCTAGGCATGCGTTACTGGGTTGCGCGAACTACTCCAACGACTATCCCGACTGCCATTGGGACACGAGATGCTATCGACAGCTGGTAAGAACAAGTAACAGTATGTTCCCCTACCATTTCTCTTTCAAAATCTGCACTAATAACCTCTCCCGTCTACCCACAGTCCCCAGATCCGCTATGTGGCTATCGCAAGCGGATCGACCTAAAGATCCACCCACACGACCAGTGGACTCTTGACTGCGAGGAGTGGGATGCCAACAGGGACCGCGAGAGGAGGGAGGAGGAGCGCCGCACCGAAGAGTACAACCAACGTATTCGGCGGGAGACGCAGGCCCATCTAGAGGCATGCAGGCGCAGGGAGCGCGAGGCTCGTGAGAGGGAGCACGAGAAAAAGAGGAAATTGGTGGCCAAGGCTAAGGCGGCTAGTGAGGAGTACAACACCGAGCTTGCAAGGAAGGGCAAATAGCTTCGGTCCACGCAGTAGTTCGACCCTCTTCGTGCATATGTCCCATGTATTTCTAATTCCCTAAAGGCATGCGTGTACCGTCCTTGGTTCGTTAGCCTGCTTGCCATGTAACCCCTTGTCAGATCAAATATCGTATTGTTATCGTTGCACCATTTCTCTAAAGTTCACCGTGTATGAATTTCCTAACGCATCGCAATATCACTTACCTTCGTACTTACAAATCATTGCTACCTCTATCGTCCTCACAAAATTCTATAGAAATTTAGCACACTAGAACAACATACGACGATCACAAAAAATTATTGCGAGTCTCACAAATTTCGTACCCTTCAGATTTTGCAAAAATCACAAACGGACCAACCAACCTTGTCACCACCCTTTTATTTCCAAAAAAATAACATCCTACAACAGGATTTCCTAAATGTAATACCTACAAAATGTAACATTTATTCTAACATAATTATTCCAATCGGATTTATTAAATAGCAGGGGTAGTGCTTAAAATCGCCCAGTGGTTGGCCAACTTTAAGTAAGTCGCTCAACCACTGGGCGACTTAGTAAAGTCGCTCAACTACCAGATGACTCTAACGCTTGGCGCTCTGTGGTTGGGTGACTATATCCAGTCGCCCAATGGTTGGACGACTAGGTGTAAGTCGCCCAACAGCACGGCGACTGATGATTATTTCTGACAAAAAAATAAAGTAGTATTATTTCTGTAATTCTGAATAAAAAATAGATTATTTTAAAAAAATTCCCCGAGTCCCTCCCCTATACTTATCTTGGTTGCGAGCACAAGTAAATGGCTGAGGAACCGTCATCGACGAGTTCAGTCCAAACGATTACCTCGTAGATAAGCGTAGAATCACTTAAAACAATACAAGAACAAATAGTACATAATAGTAGATTGAACACAGAGATATGAGGGAATTTCTTCTTTTCTCTTTATTTCTCTTCTCAAAAGCGGTAATACAATGGTTGAAGGGCTCCTTCTTTATATAGTCTTTAGAGTGGATGAAGAGCTCATCATGAGCCAGATCTTGTATGCAGAATGCCCCCTGATTTACCTAACGAACTACCACTAGTCCATTTCCATCTTTAAGAAAAAAAGATCAAACTGAGGAGTGGAGGCGAGGGCAGGGGAGCTGAGGGGACTGCTCTTGTTGGCCTTGGGGGTAGTGGTATTGTTGGTCCAAAGGAAACTAGAGGAGATTTATCTGTAACCGACTATTACCTATTTGGTCTGGTTCTAATCTTTGGCATCACCGGGTCGGTAGGGATGAAAGTGGACGCGGGTTGTCCGCAAGCCCGCTTAACCCGCCCTACAAAAAAGACTAAACGAGTGTTCATGAGTCAATTGCTAATTCTAATTGGCTAATGTGGGCAGCCCGCATAGTCCGCATAGCCCATCGCTCAACACTAGTACCATTTCTCTGCAAGCAGAATGCCGGGTGGTTTTACAAGCCAATCTATGGCGGACCACAGCGTTGAGCCTCTACTGCTACACGACGGCGATCCAGTTGATGCCCTGCAAAAGAAGCCGTCGGATGTTAGAAATAATCCAATCAAGATCGCCTAGTGTCTAAAGTTCTGAGCAGTTTCAGAGTTACCACAACAGAACGAAAACAAAAGAACTGTAATTTCAGACAACAGAGCAATCAAGATGATTTTGCTTCAATTTGCGATGCACCAGATTGATGCAACTTTTCTGATTTCTTTTCTTTATATAGACTTCCTAACTAGATTACAATCCGAAATAGAAAACAATCCTGAACTGACTAGATTTCAGAATAAGAGTCTGACTCGGATATGCTACAGTCCGATGACCAAACTTCTTAAACCGAAAACTGAACTCCGATACTGAGAACGGAACATACCAAGTTATGAAGACTACCAAACCAAAACTAAAACAGAAAGACAAGTAAGACTTAACAAGTTTAAACTAACACCAGAAGGGCCCAGGAGGTGTTGCGCGCCATGGAGACGAACAAGACCCAGTACAAGCTCTACACCTCGGCGGTGTTGCTCGTCACAGTGGTGGCCGCTGGGACGGCGTTCCTGTGGAAAGTCGAGGGGATGCGGTCCGTGGACGCCTTCTGCTACGTGTGCGCGACGGTGACGACGCTGGGGTATGGTGACAGGAGCTTCACCTCAGAGGGTGGGCGCGCGTTCGCGGTGGCGTGGATCACGGTGAGCTCTGTGATGGTGGCACTCTTCTTCCTGTACCTTGCGGAGCTATACAAGGAGCTATTGGATCAAAGCTGAATTTCCTTGTGGATGCACACACACACGCGAGGAGGAGGAAGAGTTTTTCTTGACGTTGCAAAGAGCTCACGACTTTTCTGTGTTGTGTATAATCTTACTCAAACAAAAATTCTCCGTGTAGTTGCGGGCTAGTGGCCACCACTTATGCCCGCGTAATACTCGGCAGGCCGCCGCATTTGCCGGCGTAACACTAAGCGGCATGTGCGGGCAACTTGTGGGCAACCACAACTTGTCTGGTTTGCACACTGATGGGTCGGTCTGCCAAAACCCAACACGGATAGAGAAAGCGGAAGAACTCATCGGAGAAAAAGAAAAGAGAAGAAAACAAAACAACTTGATCTAGGGAGAACAACTAAAATTGCTTCTGGAAAATCTCGCCCCAGTCAGCACCAGAGCGAGCTCCGGAGGGTGGTGAAGCTTACTCATCAACATCTCAAATTAGTCTAATCTCCGCCCCTATTGCCTTCCAACAGGCACTACTTAATTTGTGGTTAGATGTTTGGTGTTGAATGTACTGTCTTGGTATACAATTAGCGTCACAGCAATTAGCAACAATGATGACGGCACCACCGTTTGAATAATCGACTTTTTATTTATTTATTTATTAATTAATCAACAACGAACAAACAAGCTAGTAGCTACTAGTGATGCTTGTAGCAGTTGTACTATTGCATAGCTGCTGCTGTCCACCAGCACCAAGTAGAAGGAGACTAGAATAGAAGCTAAGCTACCTGCCCTGACCTGCCCAGTGCCCCCGCAGCAAGGCAACAACCACATATTTGCACTGGGCAGAAGACAGCAAGTGAAGTCTCGACACAAGACAGCAAAGGCGACCACTATAACGGGCCAATTGGCTTAACTTACTTCATAACTAGGTAGTTATAAAGGTAGTTTTTAGATATGTTATAAAACATACAGAAGGAGGCAACCACTAACAGGCCAACTGGCTTAACTTGACTTCATAACTAGGTAGTTATAAAGGTAGCTTTTGGATATGTTATAAAGCATACAGAGAGACGTGACTAGTCGGATATGAGATTTACCCCTCCTAACTTAAAAGTTGAGATATCTCTAGACCCTTCAATGTGGTTAGATAAAGAAAGTGCATGATTATACCACAAGTGGTCGAAGAGTCGACCACATGAAGTTATTCGTCACTAGATCGAGAAAACATTAAACAATATATGGAAAACAAATATGTCACCTGGAGTTCGACCAGATATTATGAGGCAAAAGGATAATACGCAAACGGGTTATTTAGTATGACCAGATACGAACTGGTCGTGAGCTAGTCGTACATGATCACAAACCAGTTGGTGAACTAGTCGTAAGGTGTTACGAATTGGTCGTGAGTGATAAGGACCTGATCATAGATTATATTGCATAAGATTCGTCCGATATAATCTTTATATATATTCGGGAGTCGCTATGTCCTGATCACAATCGATTATGCATGAATCTACCGGGTCACACACTTAACGGATTGGAATAAATAAGTTCGAATTTGATTCGTTATGAGATCTTTATAAGAGGATGCATGTGGTTGTTGGGAGCGAGAGTTTCGCAACTAAAACCCTAGCCACCATCTCCCGAAGGTTTTGCCGTGCGTGCTGGTGCTAGCACATTGGTGTATGACGTTCCACCCTAGGATGTGTGGATACCGTAGAGGTACTGTTGCGCTGATCAAGGACGATCCGTGACCTACGTAAAGATCACGAGAGGTTGTTGGAGGAGACGATCGGTGTCAAGGACGTTTGATGATCGACTACGATCACTACATCGATGCGCTCAACGTTGGACCAGGCTGTTTCAACTATTCTTCCACCTCACTAATTGTATAGTGGTAACGATCTATGATTTCTTACTTATATAGCTTCCTAGTTTACGTGATAAAATTTTAAATTATACGCTAACGTAGCTTGCCCATATCCCTTTAGCTGCTTCCCAGGGCCAGCCGGTCTCTAGCTACGAATAGTGGGCCGACCACTGTAGATCGATGAGTTCAGAGTTGAGGGGGAGGAGGAGAGTTCAGGCTTGGTGGGATCGTGAAGGCTAATAGTGCAGACCCTTGATTAGGCGATGGACGGTTCAGATGAGAGGAATGGTATGCCGAGGCATTGGAATGTAATGTCAGGGGATGCGATTCCGAGCAGAGGAGGTGTTGCGCTAAGTACGTTGTTGTTTCTCTCTCCCCCCTTGAGTTGGTTCGGGTTTGGAACTTATTCTGACTTGGCCTCACCTATTGCCTGACTATTGGGCCCCATTCCCAACACAGCCCAGGGAGGAAGGGACTCCTGCTGGCCGAGGACGCCTTCAATCAATTACCAGATTACATTTGATTTTGTTTTACTGATTCCATCGTCTTAACGAGCGGGTACTACCATTTGTTACTCCTCCGATCACAAAAGAAACACCCTAGAATGCGTACACTTAAGTCCTATTAATTTTGACTAAAGGTATTGTTTAAAATGTATGATTTGGATATATGAAAATGGCATGAGTGAATTTTTCATAAAAAATACTATCACAAAATTGTACTCTTACAATTTTTTTTCAAATATATGATAAGATAATTTAGTGGTCAAAAGAACATCTTAGTGATTCTAAAAAGTAAAAAAAATATCACTCTTTTGGAGTACTTAGCATAACAAGCAAGGATGCATGCATGGATGGATTCAGGTCCAATTCAAATGAATCTTCCACAACACTATGTAACGACCTGACCTGGGGCACTCGAGAGGTCCTCCAAGACCTCCTGGAAAGTCCACCAGGACCTTCTAAGAAGTCCCGCAGGATCACTCGAGAGGACCTCTAGGACCAGCCAGGAGGTCCGGCAGGACCACCTGGAGGTTCGGAGTCCTGACCCGAGGAGGTCTTGAGACCTAAGACCTCCCTAAGCGCCACGACCACTACCCAAGGGAGGTCGTGGGACTTGGAAAAGTCTCAAGCCCTCTGTGATCTGAACCAGTCCCAAGGATCAATGGCTAGTTCACACAGTATACACAAGTGGCAACATACATCAACGTAAACTTTATTAACAACAAAAGGGTTGATTACAAGGTTTTACTTACAAGCCAACAACAGCAAAGGAAATGCACAGCGGAAGCCAAAATAATAAGTCCACCCGATACACCACAGACAATCGGCTGGAGGGCGTTGCCTAGTTGATCTGGTCCTCATCTTCATCAAAGAAGTCCTCTCCTACTCAATTATTAATCAAGCAAGAGTGAGCACAACAACCGTACTCGCAAGTCACACCCGTTAAATAACAGAATGATATGCATACATGGATATCACAAAGGAGAGCTTATATGATTGAGTTGTATAAAGCCATGTTTCTTTCCAAATACAAGTAATAAGTTCCAAAGCATGTAACAATAATTAAAATTCATTTTCAAAATCTCGTTTTACAGTTGGATAACATTCATCAATAAGATGGTGAAGGATACCCTCCTGTCATATGGCTCCCTGCCGAACCCATTTGGATAGAGATCCAAAACCATTTGACAAACCATTTTGAAACAAAACTGAGATCTAACTTTGAGTGGCTTTGCTAGCATATCCATGACCGTGGACACGGCTATTCGAATAGATTTACACTCTGCAGAGGTGTACAACTTTACCCATATGAGATAATCCACTTATACTGTCCGCTCACACACTTCCGAAGGTGTGCGACTAAGGGATTACCACAAGGCCTTTACAATGTTCCATTCCACCGTAGCCCTTCCTCGCTAAGGTTTCGCCTCCTTTGGATAGAAACTCACAGGATCTGGGCCCCCTCTTGCGCCAGGTGGGACTTACATAGTCGTAACATGACAACCCACCGCATCAGAAGGAACGGCTACGATGGAACGTTACAAATTAATTGGCCAGGTCCTGCCCACTAAAGACATGTGGTTGCACGGGGTGGCTAGCAAGATGCGGCTCTCAGACCGGTCCTTAACTGACCTGGGCAACCACCACGAACCCTGGGCCTCAACCTTACCCAGGTTGAACCCGTGCATAAACATGCACCAGCCAACAAACCAATTCACCCAAGTCCAAATCCATTTTCCTTTTCTTTGCTTTTCAAACACATTTACAAACCTCCATGACAACCCAATATCATGGCTCAGCTTTTAAAACATTTAAGACAACATTGGTCATTTGGCAGTAAAACTTCCAAAAACAAGATTTTGGTCTAAGCATGCATTTTTCAAGAGGTCCTGGTTCACACTATTATATCAACCAGATTTTATCTAGGGTGACAACAGATTTGAATCAATGTCAATATGGGCCTTACAAAGGATTTAGGCATAGCTATGAATTTAAATACATGTATTGAAATAGTTGAGTAAAAATAGGCATACAGTAGCATTTGAAATAGACATAAGTAATTTGAAGTAATGGGTGCAACATGGTCAAGGGTGTAACTTGTCTTGCTCGAAAGCTTTGGTGTCTTCCTCTTCCAAGAACTCGGGCTCCTTAGTGTCGTCGCAATCTACACGAGAGAACCAAAGCAACTCAAACAAAGCTCAAGCAAAGACAAAAGAACTCCAAAGAAACACAAAACTAGAACCAACAGAAGAGCCTCAAAGGTTGGGAGGAGGTCCAAGGAGCTGATTGGAGGAGGTCCGAAGCTTAGGAGGGAGGTCCAGAGAGCTGGCTGGGAGTGTGAGTGAGTTGAAATGAGGAAAAAGGTAAAGATGAAGGGATGCTCAAGCTTATAAGGCCAGGGCTGCTGGGAGTTCCAAAGGCATACATGTTCAAGGGTTAGGTGAAGTAAAAGATAGGAGCAGGTAAAAGAGGAGTCAAGAGAAGGAACGGGTACTGCAAAAGTGACAGCAATTAATGCGAGTCAATCGGTATTAAATGCATGAAGACTTCTACGTGCCAAAGGTACGATAGGAGGAAGAGACAGTGAACATGACTGACAGATAGGACCAGTCAACGCTTGGGTGGGAGGTCCTGCGGAGATCTTGAGGAGATCCCGTAGAGGTCAAGGGAGGTCCGACCCACCAAGGTGGTCTTTACAAAAAGACCAAAGGTCCTGCGGACAAAAGGTCCAGGGGAGGTCATTCCCGCAAAGGTGGTCTTTGCAAAAAGTCCACAGAGGGTGGTCTCTGCAAAAGAGGTGGTCGCGACCCATAGAGGAGGTCTTGACCAACGAGGGGGGGTCGTGACCACGAGAGGTCATGGCCCGAGAGGGTGGTCTTTGCAAAAAGACCACAGAGCCGCGAGGGGAAGGAGGTCCAAAGGGCAAAGGAAAAGGCACGGTGAAATAGAGCCGTCCGATGTTGATCGGGTGGACCAAGGTGATTGGAACGTTCGAACCACGCGAAGGAAAAAAAAGATCCAACGAAAAGGAGATCTCAACAGTCAAAATGAAACAAGGGAGGTCCTAACGGTCATATCAACTCAAGGGAGATGAGCGATAGCAAGATAAGGCGCGAAGAAACAGGGCCGTCCGATACAGATCGGACGGTTCCAAACGAAGACGCGGAGCTGGGTCGCGTGGGGAGGTCTTAGACTGAAAGGAGGTCTAAACCACGGGGAGGTCTGGGCCCTTAGATCCAAACGAAGGGAGGTCTGGACCCTCAGATCCAAACGAAGGGAGGTCTGGCGGAGGGGTTTCAAAGGAAAAAGGGATCCAACGGAGGAGATCCAAGGCAAAGAGGTCCAAAGGACGGCCAAGATGAGACCCAAGGAGGTCTTGGCGGTCAAGATGAGACCACAAGGAGGTCTGAAAGAACAGGAGGAAGGTCCGAACGGACACGGGGAGGTCCAAAAGAACAAGGGGAGGTCCAAGTAGACACGGGGAGGAAAGAAAGCTAAATGAGGGGGAGATCCAAAAGGGAGAACTCAACCCGAATTTGGATTTCGGAAAACAAGAATGTTTGAAACACAAACCCGAGCTCAAAACAGCTCGAGGGTGGTTGTGACCCATAAGGAAGGTTAGAACTAAGGAGAGGTCTGGACAAAGAAGAGGTCCAAACAGCAGGGGAGGTCTAGACCTGGGGAGGTCTAGACCAGAGAGGACAGAGGAAGGTTTAGACTTGAGGAGAAAACAAAACATGCACAGAAGGGAGGAAGAAACACCAGGGCTCCAATGCTCCAACAAACCCGACAACCCAACTAGGAGTTTTAGTTGAAGTTCGAGTTAGTCCATTGAAGACCATTCCAAAATCTCAAATTAAGCTTTAAACTCTCATCAAAATCAAATGCTTCTTTTTATTTTAAAATTTTCAAAAAGGCTCGAAAAACCGGGGTGTTACACACTAACTCTAGGCGAATAATATAATATTGATGAGGATCTAATAATCCTCAATTAATTAAATTATTTATGTATAATATTTATAGATATTAATATCTCTTGTACAACCTTAAAGGGTACCCCTCAATATCAACAACGAGGGAGATTTTAAACCACCCTATATGGTCGTAAGCTATTCTACGGTCACTTTGTGGTCGTAAATTCTTCTATGACCACCTATTGATCGTAAGTACTACTACGATCACCTCATGGTCGAAAAACTTACTACGACCAGGTCAGCTACGACCATAGCTCTAAATGAATTCGATACCTATATGGCATCGTAAATCGTCCTACAGGATTCCCTAAAGAATTCACCTACTTGAGTATGATCGTGAGGTCGCGATCAAAGAAAGATAAGGGTATATTTTCTTAAATACTCATGAGCTAGATACAGGGACATGACCGTAACGTCCCAACCCGAGAGGGAAAAGGACAAGCCGTCTAGTACAGAATGTAACTTGGGCAAAAATTCTCACTTCAATGCATTGAATCAAGGCGAAGTCCTCCTTTGTTTATGCAGAGTCATAGTCCTTGTTGCTAAGCTTTGGGTTCAAACCAGCAAGGTACCCATCTTCGAACAGCTGTATATTAAAAATGAGTTTGAGCATCTTTTTATGAAATTGATAAATTGGTGGGGACTGTTAGATATTTGAGGGTCATTTTGGTAATTTCTCAATTAGAGAAAAGAAGAAAATGGAAAAGAAAAGAAAATGGTGGGGCCCACCTATCATTGGGAGGCTTCAGGAGGAGATAAGGGTTGGAGACTTTGTCTCCAACCTCAGCGCGCACGATGGGGCTCTTCCCCTTTTTCCTTTGGTGCGTGTGTGGCAGGGGCGGGAGACTCGGGCGGCGCCGGCGCTGGAGGTGTGAGCGGCCTGGGCGCCATGGGCGCCGGCTGTTCGCAACAGCCGTGCGGTCCCCCTTTCTTCCTCCTCTTCGAAAGGCAGTAGCTCCTCTCCCTTTTGGTTCACCTCCAAAATCAGTGAGCTTCCCCCCTTTGGTTCATCTTCTTCCCGATTTGGTTTCGATTATTTGGGCTTTGGAGCCGTCGCGCCTCCATGGCTGAGCCCGGTGCCGTCGATAGTGAGGACCAAATCCTTCCCCTATTTTGCGCATCTCGGTTCTTGCTCCCTCTTCTCGGTTGAGGTGCAGTGAGGGCTTGACCTTGCGCTAATTGGAGCTGGGATTTGGTTGGCTTTGAATTGACTGGGTGTGGAAGAAAGGATTCGGTTCTCCTGGTGCTTGGTGTTCTTGGGTGCACTCGGTTGGTACACTTTTGTTGGTCTTGTGTGGGACTTCTCTGTACCTTGACTTCACAATTTTAGTGTGTCCCGAATTGTGGATTGGCATTGTATCTTCGACGACCACGTCTGTTCAGATGCAACACAGTGGAGTGATTGGTTTTCTGAGACAGAGCGATTCACGTGCCTTGCCCGGTTTTTACTCAATGGCTTTGAGTGCCATCTGCATCCTGAGTATCGTTGATTTCAATTTTTCACATTACTGAGCATTATGTATTGTGCTAGTTAAATTACATTATGTAGTTTGTCTAGTACTGGGAGACTTTGCAAGTAATGATTGTGAGCTCGGTTATTGCTCACTGAGGAGTTGAGTCATTGTGAGAATTGAATACAACATTTTGATATAAATTGGTTTTGAGCTTAAAATTACTTGCTATCTGTTTATTGTGTTATATATGCTTGTCTGTTCATTGTGATATATATAGTCTCTATTTTCTGTGACCTTTGTTCGGTCTCTGTTCACTATCTTCTTTGATCAGTCTCTGTTCACTATGATTATTAGATCAAATTATGTTCATTGTGATACCTTTCGGTTAGTGTTATACATTATTGTCAGTTGATTTCTTAAGTGCTAGAATCAATTACCTTCAGTCTAGTGAATTCAGATTTGATGATTGGCATGAAGTGACTAATTAGACTAGCAATATTTTATTTGAGCTCAAGGCCTAATTTATTTCAGAGAATTGTTATATTTAATTTATGATATTATATTAACTCAAGTTGCGAGGAGGCCAAGATTTCATCTTGAGCAGCCCGACATCTGAGAACAAATAAACAAACATTTAAATCTGAGCATTATGCTGATTTTGTATGTTTTTTAGTCCTATCTTTCGAACACGTTATCATGTTTATTTGACATGAAGAAATTACATGCTTATATATCATTTATATGCTGCTGAAAATATGCTTTAATTATATTAATTGCTGCTAAAATTATATTTGAATATTTGCTAAAACCGCTAATTTTACAATAGCTCATACATAGACTCATTTACTGTGAGCTGCCAACGCCGCCTCCTCAAGAGTCGAAACTACAAGCTGTGCCATGGAGTTTTGGTCGATGGAAAGAACCGTCTGTTTCTCTCCTTCCACAGATGCTACCTTACAATGAGGACCACAGATTTGAACCCTTTAATTTCTGGGCTCCTTCAGGAGGCGTAGTCGGCCGGGCTTGGAGCCGTGCACCGGTCATCCAAGGAAACTGTTCTTGAGAAAATCTTACAAGATCTTATCACCTTTAGATCCTTATTAGACCATTTTAATCTCACGACACATGGCAGAATAAATCAATCATCTTTTTGCGTGGAAATTGTTAAGTAACCGGGCCTGGGCCGGAGAATCCTGGCTTGAGATGGGCTCATCATCCATCTAGTAGTCTATATAAAGGAGAGGGGACCCCAACCATTGTAATATGTTTTTACAGAAGAGCAATAAAGAGTAGCTAGAAGTCCCCTCATATCTCTGTTTTCAATCAACTATTCTGTTTTTGTGTTCTTGCATTGTTCTTACAATTCTGAGTTTGTCTACGAGGTAATCGTTCGGACTAGACTCGCCAGCGACGGTTCCTCAACACGTTATCAGCACGATCGACTCTCCTCAGATCGAAAGATAACTATCGTAGCACGTCACTCGTAGATTGAATTATTTTTCTATATTGCTTTTCAATTATGCAAATTTGTCTTTCTAGATTGTAACCTACGGTGCAAATCTGCTCTAATCTACCGCAAGCCGACTTGAAGTCGCTGGCACAATGTCGATGGGTAGATTACATGGAAAAGTGGATGTCGATTGTACCGTAGATTGGAAATTGCAAAATCGTTCTAATCTACCGCGTGCCGACTTGAAGTCATCGGCCAAGCTGATCGGTAATTGCATGAATGATAATTACATTATCAGTAGTACTTGGATGAACAATACATTGCATTGCATGAACAGTAACAAAAAATATATCGCGTATGGCGGTCGGCTGAATCCAAGACTGCGTGCTACGTCGGCATGGAGTCAGCACACACGACCGCAGTGCCGAGCCCACACGACACACTACCACCGCGAACTCGTCCGTCCGTGCCACGTGTCCCGGCTTGGAGCCGCCTTGCCGGTCTCGTCTGGCTCCATGGCCGGTTCCCCGGCCGACCACCTCTCTGCCGCGACCCGCAAGATGTCGCCTCGACCCCACGGCCGGTGTCGACGACCGCTTCGCCAAAAAAAAAGGAAAAAGGAGGAGGATGGGTGGCGCTGGCGCTAGCACGGCGACACTCAAGCCGACACCCCACCGCCGCCGCTCTTGACACGCGGGTGAAGCCCACATGGCCGCGCCGCCAAAGACACCGCTACACCACGCCTCAGCGCGCCTGCGGCTGCTCTCGCGCCTCGCGGCCTGGCCGCCCGCCCGCATCGGCCGCCGCCACACGCCGCCACCTCAGTCTTGGCCGCCGTATGGTCGCCCGAAGCGTCGTCACCTCCACCCGCACCGCCCGCATGACATCGTATCTGCGCGTGCTCATAACGCCGGCCGGCCGCGAAGACTAACCGCTTCGCCGCATGACACCAGCCGCACCCCTGTTGCCAGATGCTTCCCCAAGGAGCTCCACGGGAGCCGCCGCCGCTTGAGTGAATAGGGGGGTAGGGAAACCCTACCCTCTCTCCCCGCCCGCTTGCAAGATGTCTTAAATGGCCAAGCAGGGTAGCGCATATCTTGACCAGGTGCCGATTAGACAAGCAATTTCAGAAATCGGCCCCCTACCTAATAAAAAAGAAAGAAAAAAAGAAAAAGAAAAGAAATCTCAAAATTTGCGAAAAGGCCCTCGGAATTCCGAAAATTATGAGAAATTTTTCGCGAATAAGGAAATTTTGCTAAAAACCCCTCGGAGTTTCTGAAAATTGCGCAAAATTTTTTCTTAGAACTGAAATTTCGCGATTTAACCCGTGGAAATTGTAGAATTCACCGAAAATTCTTTTTCAAGCAGAAAAGAGCCTCGTGAATTCAATTTTTGAATTTTTTTGAACTTTTGAAGCATGTTTAACTTCACTATTATTATTTTTATACAATTTATTTATTGTATTTACTGTTTTTGATTACCTGTGATTGTTTATATTGCATTTAATCACTGAAAATAGTAGTAAATCATGAAAAATGCATAGAAAAATGCAAGAACATTATGAGAATCTTTGCAACCATTTTGTGCAAATTACCAGTAGTAATCTTATGAACTATTTGGATGAATATGCATATGTCTGGCATTATGAACTGGGAGTTCGAAGAGCTGACCCAGCATGGCCAGAATTACTTGACTTGGGCATCAGATGTCGAGATCGTACTTGGAGCCAAGAAGCTCTGTGCTGCTATCGGACTTAGCACCTCGAAGGATGCCACTCCAACTACTAAGGAGAATGATCAGGCACTTCGTTTCCTCAGACACCATCTTTGCCTAATGCTAAAAAACGAGTATATGGCAGAGAAGAACGCACTAGCTTTATGGACCGCACTGAAGAAGTGTTTCGAGAAGCTGAAGTACACCATTCTTCCTTGTGCAGAGCAGGAATGGAACAGACTACGTTTTGCTGACTACAAGACCGTGGGGGAGTATAACTCTACTTTGCATAGAATTTGTACTAGTCTTTAGCTATGTAGTAAGGCAATCTTGGATGACGAGAAGATTGAGAAAACCCTCTCTACCTGTCACCTGAATGTGGTGCAATTCACACGCAACCAACGTCAAGATGGCTACAAGGAGTATGCCGAACTGATTGATATCATGCAAGTTATGGAAGCTCAAGATGAGGTTCTAAGGAAGAACTACATCTCACAGCCACCTAGTAGCAAAGTTGGCCATGAAGTCAACGCTAGCAACTACAAGGTGAGAAAACCTCACTCAAAGGAAAGAGGCAAGAAGGGTATGGTCATAGGTGACCAACCAGAATGCTCAAGCCAAGAAGGGCGAACAAAAGAAGCATGATGAGAAGCCCTGTGGTCAGCATGACCAAAGTTGCTACAAATGTGGCACATGGGGACATTGGTCATGTGTTTGCCGTGAGCCGCAACATGTGATTGATGATTTCAAGGCCAAGAAAATGGGCAAAGGACAGTATGAGGCACACCTTGCCATTTGTAACACCCCAATTTTCTGAGCCTTTTTAAAAAATTTCAAAATAAAAAGAACCATTTGGTTTTGATGAGGGTTCAAAGCTTAACTTGAGATTTTCGGAATTCAAGTGTTTAAAATGACTAAATCAAACTTTAACTAATCCTAAAGCTTGGTTCATTTGGAGTCGTTCGAGCTCTGGAGCTATCTCTCCCTTTCTTTGTAGGTTCTGCTCTCCCCTTGCCCAGCTCTTGTGCCCAGACCCCTCTCCCTCCTTGATGTTTGGACATTCTCTTATGTCTAGACCTCCTCTATGCCTAGACCTCTCTTGTGGTGCAAACCTCCTATTGGTTTGAATCTCTTTGTGGTTCAGACCTCCTCTTTGTTAGTTTGAATCTCTTCAGAGTTTAGGCCTCCTTTTGATCTAAATCACCTTCTCTGTTTAGACCTCCTTGTGGTCTAGACCTCCTTTTCTGTTTGAATCTCCCCTGGGTTTTGACCTCCCCTTTGGGTCATGACCACCTCCTAGGTGTTCCTAGCTCGGGTTTGTGTTTTAATTACCCTTTGAAGTCCGAAATTCAAATTCGGGTTGAATTCCCCCTTCATTTGAACCCCCCCTATATCCCTTTGGACCTCCCCTGTGTTGGTCTTGACCGTTGAGATCTCCCTCGACTTCATCTTGACCGTTGAGACCTCCCCCGTGTTGGTCTTGACCGTTGAGATCTCCTTTGGTTCCATCTTGACCGTTGAGACCTCCCCTGTGTTGGTCTTGACTGTCGAGATCTCCCTCGGCTTCATCTTGACCGTTGAGACCTCTCCCGTATTGGTCTTGACCGTTGAGATCTCATTTGGTTCCATCTTGACCGTTGAGATCTCCCCTGTGTTGGTCTTGACCGTCGAGATCTCCTTTGGCTTGATCTTGACCGTTGAGACCTCCCTTGTGTTGGTCTTGACCGTCGAGATCTCCTTTGGCTCCATCTTGACCGTTGAGACCTCCCTCGTGTTGGTCTTGACCGTCGAGATCTCCTTTGGTTCCATCTTAAACGTTGAGACCTCCCCTGTGTTGGTCTTGGCCGTTGAGATCTTCTTTGGCTTCATCTTGACCGTTGAGACCTCTCCTGTGTTGGTCTTGACCGTTGAGATCTCCTTTGGCTCTATCTTGACCGTTGAGACCTCCCCCATGTTGGTCTTGACCGTCAAGATCTCATTTGGTTCCATCTTGACCGTTGAGACCTCCCCCGTGTTGGTCTTGACCGTCAGGATTTCCTTTGGGATCATCCCCACCGTTAAGACCTCCTCAATTGGCTCAGCTCTGTGCCTTCGTTTGGAATCGTCCTATCTGTATCGGAAGGCCCGGTCTTGTTGGCACGATTGGCTGGTCCAAATGTCCCATCCCTTTTGAGACCTCCTTTGATCTCATCTTGACCGTCAGGACCTCTCTTTGAGTTGATCTGACTGTCAGGACCTTCTTTTGAGTTGATCTGACTGTCAGGACCTCCCTTTGAGTTGATCTTGACCATTAGGACCTCTGCTCTTTTGCAAAGATCACCTTTGCGGGTCAGACCACCCTTGTGGTCTGAACCTCGTGGTCTTTTTTTTGCAAAGACCACCTTTGCGGGATTCCCCAAGACCTCTTTGTCCTCCCGACCCCTTGGTATTTTTGCAAAGACCACCCTTGTGGTCTTTTTGTGAAGACCACCCTCCTGGTCATGACCACCCCTTGTGGTCAGGACCTTCCCTTGAGGCCGTGACCTCCTCTCTTTTGTCCTTTAGCCGCGACCTCCCCTTAGAGCTGCGACCTCCTCTTTTGTCGTTTTGCCATGACCTCCTTTGGTCGGGACTTCCCTGTGGTCTTTTGCAAAGACCACCCTCTGTAGTCTTTGCAAAGATCACCCCTTTCTTTAGTCACGACCACCTATGCGGTCATTACCTCCTTGTTGGTCTTTTGCAAAGACCACCCTTGCTGATCGAGACCACCTTTCTTTGGTCACGACCCCCTTAGTCATGACCACCCTTTTGGTTTGACCACCTCACCGATGTAGTTGAGTGGGCCCACCTGTCAGCTCTGCTCGCCTCCTTCTTCCTTCCGCCACAGAAGTCCTTGCGCTAGATTAATGCAGTCCTTCTTTGTGGTACCGTGTGTTCCCCTTTTTTGTCTTTTCCTTTACCTGCCCCATCTTTTCCTTCTTTTCAGGCCATACCTTGTCTTGTCCTTCACCTGCCGTTGACTTGTGGGTCACTAAGTCTCTTAGTGACTCTCTTTCCTTCTTCCTTGGCTATAAATAGCCTGAGCAGCCCTCTTTTCCTCACCTTTGGCCACTTAGCTCCCCAGCTCTTTTCCTTCCTGCTCTGTGCTTGAAGCTTCGCCAAGGAGTTTGTTGAGGATGTGTCGTCGCCTCCTCGTCGACAAGAAGGCCGCCGGTGTTTGCGCCACCACCTCGCCGCCGGTGGAGTTCACCGGAGCACCTGCGCCATCCTCAACCTCTGTCACCAACCATTGACCCCCCCTCTCCTCTTCTATCTCCCTCTTGGCCTTGGTGAGTATCTCCGTATCCTTTTTGCATTCCTTGCATGACTATGTTGCATAGTCGTATTTTTTTTACGACCACGCAGCATAGTTGTGGCCTTTATTGAGCCGCCTCCTTAGGAGCTCCTGAGGGCCTCTTCTTGCAAAGATGACCTTCTTGGTATTTTTGCAAAGACGACCTTCTCAGGACCTTCTGAAAGACCTCCTTGACCTCCTCGAGACATCCTCCCCAGGATGTCCCTTGAGCTCCTCAAGACCTCCCATGGCAAAGACCACCCCCTCGATCTTTGCTGGTCTTTTTGCAAAGACCACCCTTTCGGTGTTTGCAGGCCTCTTCGCAACGACGACCCTCTCGGTCTTTTTGCGAAGACGACCCTCTTGGGTCCCCCTCTGGACCTCCTCCTTTGAGACCTCCCTTTTGCCCTCTCGGGACCCGCTCATGACCTCCTTTTTTTGCGAAGATCACCCTCTTCGGTCATTTGCAAAGACCACCCTCTCGGCAGACCTCCTCCTTCCCGTCGGACCTCCTCCTGAGAACCCCTTCTTAGTTTTTCTTGTGCTGTTCGTCGCTATTTGGATATATTTGAAGTTCATTTGGATCTTATTTGGCTGTTATTTGATTCTGCCTTGCTTTGTTCTCATGTAGATTGCGACTCTTCAGGGAGCCCGAGTTCTCCCAATTAGTTCCTCAAGCTTTCGGACCAGGCAAGTTACACTCTTGATCATATTGCACCTAGTATCTCAAACTATATAAGTTCTGTTTCAATAATTACTGTATGCTTATTTACATTAAGTATTTCAATACCTGTTTTAAATTCATAGCTATGCCGAATCCTTTGTATGGCCCATGTTGACATTGACTCCACTCTGTTGTCACCATAGATAAAACCTGGTTGATGCCATAGTGTGAACCAGGATCATTTGAAAACATTACGCTCAGTCATGCTTAGACCCAAAAGCATTTGATTTGGGGAAGTTTTACCATCTAAGACCAACTGCTATTTTAAATGCCTTGCCAGTTGCCATGACATTGGGTTGTCATGGAGATTTGAAAATGTGTTTGAAAAGCAAAGAAAAGAAAAATAGATTTAGACTTGGGCGAATCTGGTTGTTTGGTTGGTGCATGTCTATGCACGGGGGTCGTGTGATCTGATGACCTAGGGTTGAGGTTGTCACCCAAGTCAGTTAAGGACCGGTCTGCGAGCGATCCCTTTGCTATGCCTATAATGGGCTATGCCTCACCGTGCAACCACATGTCCTGTGTGGGCGGGACCTGGCTAACTAATTTGCAAAGTTCCATCGCGGTCGATCTTGTGGATGTGGTGGGAGGTCTTTCATGGCTTGTCTTTTATGACTTGGTATTCCCCACCGGGCGCAAGAGGGGGCCCCTATGAACTCTGTTGGGTTTCTATCCACAGGGGGGCGAAACTTTAGCGAGGGTGGACTGCGGTGGAATGATGCATTGTAAATGCCTTGTCATGAGCTCTAGACCACTTACCTTCGGAAGTGAGTAGTGGTATTGCTGATCGCCAAACAAACTAGAGAAATCATGTCACGTGGGTAAAGTGTACAACCTCTATAGAGTGTAAAACTATTCGAATAGCCGTGTCCGCGGTCATGGACGTGCTGGCAAGGCCTCTCACAGTTAGATGTTGGTTTTGTTTTCAAAAGGACTTGATAAATTGGTTTTGGATTTCTATCCAATGGGTTTGGGTAGGGAGCCTTGTGACAGGAGGGTATCTTTCACCACTTGTTGATGAATGTTATCCAACTGAAAACTAAAATTTAGGAAATGAATTTTAATTATTGTTAACTGCCTTGGAACTTAGTAGTTGTATTTAAATGAAACTTGGCTTTATACAAATCAACCATATTAAGCCTTCCTTTGAGATATCCACTTATGCATGTCATTTTGTTATTTGACGGGTGTAACTTGCGAGCACGGTTGTCGTGCTCACTCTTGCTTAATATTCTTACTGAGTAGGAAGAGAAAGCTTGAGGAGGTCTTATTTGTGGACCTAGAGGTCGTGTCGACTAGGATCGCCCTCGGCCGATTGCACTGTGGTCTATCGGGTGGTCTACTTATTATCTTCATTGTATTTGATTTGCGGGCTTGTAAGCCTCCCTTTGTAATCAACTTTGTTGTTAATAAAGCTTGCGTTTGATGTATATTACCCTTTGTTGTATCTTTGTGAAGAGCTAGCTGTTGATCCTTGGGACTAGCTCGGTTCACACAGAGAACCATGAGGCGATCCCCGCTCCCCACGACCACCCTCGGGTCTGGTCGTGGGAGGTCTTTGGGGTGATCCCAGCCCTCCACGACCACCCTCGGGCCTGGTCGTGGAAGGTCTTTGGGTCACCTCTAGTTCCACGACCAACCCGGGCTTGGTCTCTCAACCACCCCTGGGTCAGGCCGTGGCACCTGGGGGTCATCTCGTGGCTGTCTCGAGCTCACTTTGGGGACATCTGGGTGGTCTTGAAGGACTTTCCGAGAGGTCTTGGAGGACCTCTGGGTGGTCTTGAGGGACCTCCTCGGGTGACCTCGGGTCGGGCATTACACCATTGCAGGCACAGAGGATCCACAGTCATTGGTTGCACTTATAGATGTGGATAGCCCAACAGCAGCCTCCATCACACCTTCTTTGGACATCGCAGCAGCAGCAGCTGTAGTTGTCAAACAAGAGAAGATGGATATGGAGCAGATTCAGGTAGAAGTTTCTTCATACTTCGCTGATTCGATCTAGTGCATGCATTGCACTTAGATTTTTATAGTCATTTGCAGTTTACGGTTGTGATAGAACATTTGAATAATGGTTGTAAGCTCTAGAAGAGCAACACATTAAATTATTTTGATGAGTCTTGCAAGGCTTTTTCTCGTATTAATAATAGCAAGTTTTGTTCTATTTTGGAGTATTTTATTTATGTGAGGATTGCTTTCTACCCCATATTAATAAATACTTTATATCAGAACACGTGTGGCGCCCTATGGAGGAGGTGTGCTTGGCGGAAAGCAGCACAACGAATACCATCTTGAGAGAGACAAAAAATTTCCAATCGATCAGCAAGAATGCTGGTAGTTTTACGACAATCACATATAGCGATACTTATATAATAGGCTCAGGAAGAGCCATAATTATACTCCTGATGGGCACAACATTGGTCATTGAAGAAGCCTTGTTGTACCCAGAATCGACTAGCACTCTCTTAAGCTTTAAAGATATTCGCGCTAACGGTCTCCATGTAGAGACTGAAGAAGAGTATGGTAAATAATACATACTCATTACAAAGCATGAAGAACATGGAAAAAAGGTATTAGAACAACTTCCTTCATATGAATATGGGCTATACTACACTAATATTAAGGCACCTACAATCTATACTGTCCTGAAAACCACCTTTAAAAGCTCTGAACTTTTTTGTCTGGAATGATAGATTAGGCTACCCTGGTCTTAGGATGATGAGAAATATAATTACCAATTCTCAGGGACATAATATCAACGTAAAGAATTTCTCGAATCAAGAAGATTTTATGTGCCCAGCATGTGCCACTGGAAAATTAATTACTAGACCTTCTACTTTGAAAGTGAAGGATGAAACCCCTACATTCCTAGACCGTATCTAGGGAGACATTTGCGGTCCTATACAACCCCTGTTAGGGCCATTTAGGTACTTTATGGTGCTCATTGATGCTTTCTCGAAATGGCCGCATGTATGTTTATTGTCTACGAGAAATCACGCTTTTGCAAAGCTGATATCACAGATAATTAAAATTAAGAATAATTTCCCTGATCATCATGTGAAGTCCATCCGAATGGACAACATCGGCGAATTTACTTCAAAGGCATTTGATGATTATTGCATGGCAATGGGAATTACCGTTGAGCATTTCGTACCACGCGTCCACACCCAGAATGGACTAGTAGAGGCATTAATTAAAAGAATTAAATTTATTGCCTGACCGCTTTTGTAGAATTGTAATTTACCAACTACATGTTGGGGGACATGTAGTCCTGCACGCAGCAACTCTCATCAATTTTAGACCATCGACATATAACATCCTTTCACCTATGCAACTAGCACAAAGGTCAGCACCGAAAATCTTTCATCTCCGCAGGTTTGGGTGCAATGTTTATGTACCTACACCACCACCGCAGTGAACTGCAATGGGACCTCTCCAAAAGTCTGGGATATACGTTGGTTATGAGACAACATCCATAATCAGGTATTTGGACCCTATGACTGGAGATTTGCATATAGCCCACTTCGCTGATAGCATATTTGATGAGGATAGTTTCCCGTCATTAGGGGGAGGAAATCAACTTCTTGATGAAAAATGTTGGAAAATAACGTGACAAGCCATGGGAATCCATGCACATGACCCACGCACTAGTGAAGCAAATAGAGAAGTCTAAAAGATAATTGATTTGCAAGCATTAGTGAATCAACTGCTTGACCACTTTAGTGATTGGCAGAGTGTGACCAAGTCGCATGTGTCTGCACGCAATTCACCGGAGATGGTTGAAATACCAAATAAAATTAAAGGTATCCCTAATCCTATCCAGAGGTCTCATAATAAAAGGACGAGAACTCTGACCCCTCAAATCACAAGTAACCAGGGACGTCTAGCAAAAAAGGTTAAGAAGGACTTGACATAGCTGATCATTGAAGTTCCCCAGAACTAGAAGGGGAGCCAGTTGAGACCTAGCACTAGTATGGAACCTTTAGTAAAAGGCATACCAAATTTGAATATTCCCACAGAGGGAGACATCGGCATGGATGTGTGCGCACACGTCGGAGCTGAAAAACTAAAAGGACTTGCCCGCGCAATTGGAAGCAGCGGTGAGCGAGTAGAAGCGTTAGAAGAATCGCCCTATGAAGAAATAACTATAAATTATATGTAACAGCCCGAAATTTGGACTTATTTTTAAAAATATAAAAATGTGAACTTTTTAAAACTTTTGATGGATTTTATTTACAATTGCTTTTCTAGATTTTTTTGCAAGACTTTTGTCTAATTAAGAAATTTGAGAATCAAATTCTAGCTTTACAGAATTTATTAAGGATCAAAATAAGTTGAAACAAAATATGATAAGCAAAAATCCAAACTCGATATAATGATTCTATAAACAAAATGGGAAATAATTAAAACATGTTTTTACAAGCTTTTCTCAAATAGGATGGTAACAATACATAAGCTTAACAAAATTTTAGAGAATTATCCAGAGCACATAAAATTCTGAAACAAATATTAAAAAATCTACATCATGTCAGAAGGCTACCCTAATTTTTTCATAATTTTTTGAGCTATATTTCTTGGTCAAATAATTCTCTAAAGCTCAGCCTTTTTCTGAAAAATCTGGA
This sequence comes from Phyllostachys edulis, assembly GCA_036346405.1. Lineage (NCBI taxonomy): Eukaryota > Viridiplantae > Streptophyta > Magnoliopsida > Poales > Poaceae > Phyllostachys > Phyllostachys edulis. Next base: position 135,232 of record JAYEVD010000207.1, read on the forward strand.
AAACCTTTTTCCTTTCTTCCCTTCACTGACTGGCTGGGCCCACGGCCAGGCTTTCTTCTCCACCGCACCTTGCCCAGCTTAGCCAGCCATGGCCATGCACCCGTGTGCATGTCCACACATCCACGCATCCCTGCGACACCACCAAGCTTCGTCCCCGGTTTTGGCTAGTAGCCCGCGGTTTCGCCGAGCCCATGCCATGCCCATACCCGGCTCTGCATCAACATCACCTCCCTGCCATCACCCATCAATGCCGACGCTAACCTAGTGTGTCGCCGCCTTGAGCTCTTCGCCAATCCTCTCGGCCTATATAGGTCGTCAACAAGCCGCCTTCAGCGCCTTTTCTATCTCCCCTACTTCCCTCTCCATTACCCTTCCTCCCCAAGCTCCAATTGAGCAAGCCCCGAATGCCATTTCGGCCTCGCCGTGCCGCCTCTGAGCTCCCCACCATTCAAGCGATCTGACTCTTGTTGGCCCGCGTCACTGTCGCGCCATACGCAACAAGGAGGCATTCCCCTCAGTTGATTAGGGAACCCTTCACCGAGGAGCCGTGCCTGAGCGTTCTTCCCCAAACCTGGCCAACTCCGCCGCCTCCATTGCCACTTCAACTCCGGCGACCCCCGCCTCAATTCCTCCCTCCGTGAGCATCATTAGACATCCCTCTAACCTACCCCATCACTCACTTGCTCTCTCTTCTTCCCCAGGTCGCCGCCACTATTGGTCGCACCCGCGCCGCCACTGGCTTCCGTCGCCAAGCCGCTTCGGCCCACTTGTAACATCCTAATTTTCGGAGCCTTTTTGAAAAATTTTCAAAACTCAAAAGTAATCATTTGGTTCTGTCTTTTGCTCAAGCTTAACCTGGAATTATGGAAATTTGGAGATTTAACTTGAATAAATTGAACTCAAATTAACCTTTTTGGTCGATCTTGAGTTGTTAGTGCTCTTTGGCTTTCGTTTTTCCTTCTCTGGTTGCCCTATGTACCCCTCGACCTACCCTTAAGTCCCAGACCTCCCTTGTGTTTGGACCTCCCTTAGGTCCCAGACCTCCCTTGTGTTTGGATCTTCCCTTAGGTCCAAGCTCGGGTTTGTGTATCAAATATTCTTGTTAACCGAAAATCCAAACTCGGGATTGTGGGTTTCCTTTGGACCTCCCTGTCTCCTCCAGGATCTCCCTTGTGTTTGTTTGGACCTCCCTTGTGCCCAATCGGACCTCCCGCTTGATTTTGACCTTCATCGCTTTTGAACCGTTCGATTTGTGTTGGACGGTTTGATCTTGTTGACACGTTCGGACGGTCCGGACGTTCAAATCCTTTTGAACCCTTCGATTTCTTTTGGACGGCCTTGATCTAATGTAGCGTTTGCCTGGTCTGAATGTTCCCATCATTTTGGACCGTTAGGACCTCCCCTTGCGAGATCCTAGCCGTCAGACCTCCTTTGATCTTGATCTGGACCGTTAGGACCTCCCCTTGCGAGATCCTAGCCGTCAGACCTCCTTTGATCTTGATCTGGACCGTTAGGACCTCCCCTTGCGAGATCCTAGCCGTTAGACATCCTTTGATTTTGATCCGACCGTCAGGACCTCCCCTTTGATTTGATCTGACCGTCAGGACCTCCCTTTGATTTGATCCGACCGTCAGGACCTCCCCTTTGATTTGATCTGACCGTCAGGACCTCCCCTTGAGAGATCTGACCATCAGGACCTCCCCTATTTTGATCTGACCGTCAGGACCTCCTCAGGACCGCCTTGTCCTCAGGACCTCTTGTGATGTTTTCGCAAGGACCTCTTCCTCAGGACCTCTTGTGGACTTTTCGCAAAGACCACCTCTGTGGGTCATGACCTCCCATGGGTCACGACCACCCATGTGAGTCACGACCTCCCCGTTGGTCGCAACTGCTCCTTTTGCAAAGACCACCCCTTTTGGACCTTCCCTTTGGGTTGGGTCAGCCTTATGTGTTTGACTGGCAGCTTGTCAGTTCCTACTCATTTTCCTTTTCCTCCCGTTGAGTACTGCCAGAGCAAAAGTCTTCAAGCATTTATTGCGGTTGCTTCTGTAGTACCTCGTTTCCCTCTTTGGTCACTTCCTTGACTTGCCCTTTTCCCTCCATCACCTGCTCCCATCGTGTGCCATTTAATGCGGTGTCCTCCTCTTAGAGTCTCCTGTGCTTATAAAAGGACCCGAGAGAGAGCTCCCTGGCCTCTGTTTGTTGCCCTGCACCTTGGACCTCCTCCTTTGAGCTAGAACTCCCTCATCTAAGCCCTCCTTGAGCAATTCAAGCTCTGGTTTTCATCTTCTTTGTAACCTTTCTTTGGCTCTTACTTGGTGAGTTCTTTTGATCTTCTTGTTGGAGTTTGCTTTGCTTATTTTGGCTCTCTTGAACGTGTAGATCCCAGTTTCACAGAGGAGTTCTTGGACCCGGCCGCATCGACAGAAGCTTCTCAGTTCTTCATCGAAGGCAAGTCATAGACCTTGATCATGTTGAACCTATCTTTGCAAAATGTATATTGTTTTAACTTATCATGCATGGCTATTTGTATACAAATGGTTTTGGGAGTAGTCTTGTGCCCTCTTGCCAGTAAAGACATCCTTGGTTATTTGAGATATACATGTTGACATGTTACCTTGACCTCCTTAGGATGGGCTTTGTTGTTGGTCTCTGTTGAATACCAACATGGGTTCGTTTGATGCTTAGCCATGTTGTAGCTTGCGATGGTATCAACTTCATGATTCTTAATTGTTAAATATGACTAATGAACTATGGAACCATGGCAATGCCACTGGATGAAATTGTTGTGCCAGGACTAGGGTGGTCCTTTGGCCGGGAGGAACCCCAAATGTTTTATGCTCGGGCAGGATGGATGGTGGTTAGTGTGGGTGCAGGAAGCACATTGGCTTGTGGAACGACTTGCCTGAGCAGCCAACTAAGGACTTAACCTTGAACCATTGATCTGGGTCACCTTGTGCAACCACATGTCCAGGATGGGGTGGACCGGGTGCAATAATTAGAGAAGCTTGAGTCGGTTCTGTGTTGATGGGAATGGCGCAAGAGGGGGCCGGGACGACGAAACCTTAGCGAGAGCAGAACCGAGTCAAGTGGATCTTTGTAAAGACCTGGTGGTGGTCTCTACTTGATTCACACGTCCAAGGAAACGTGTGTCGTATCAAGTGATCACCTCTTGTGGGTAAAGTGTACAACCTTTGCAGAGTGTAAGATCTATTCGAATAGCTGTGGCCTCGGTTATGGTCATGCCCGGAGATTTCACGCAAGGGGTTGACTTTTCAAAAGAAAATGTGGTGGGCTTTGAGCTGGTCTTGTGCGGGTTAGGGTAGACCGAGCTGTGATCTGGGTGATCACAGTGAGGTTCGGTTGTGGACAGGGTGTCCACAAGTGTTTTCAAAGAACTTGCTTACTTATGAGTTTTCTTTCAACTTGTGCTTTGAAATATACTTAATGTATCTCTTGCAAATATTGCTTTCTGCCAACTAACCTTGCAGCCACTCCTTGTCAAGTTTTACATGATTATTATTTGCATACATCCCCTATAACTTGCTGAGTACATTCAACGTACTCATGGCTTTGCGCCCTCTGTTTGATCAGTAGAGGAGGGTGACCCAGGGGGCACAATGCTCTATGAAGAAGAGCTCTACGAAGACCTTGCGACTTAGGGACGTCCTCCACTTGATGGCCTGTGAGGGCGGTCGAATGGACCCTACGTTTTTGGTCTTTTCCGCTGCTGTTACCTCTTTTGTTGTAAGCCCAGTGAGGCACCCCTGTAAACAACTTGGACCACAAGGTCTTTGGCTTATGAGATTATTAATTTGTCTGTTTCATCTTTAGATTGTTGTATGGTTGTGATTCCATCTCTGTTGTGACTGTGCGAGCTAGCCTTGGATCCTGGGACTAGCTCAGTGCACAAAGGGTCTCGGGTAGGTGCTACCTGGGGCGCCGACACCACCTCAACCTCCACCAACTACCCAGGTGAGTCCCCCACATCGGAGTAGTGCTCATGCTTCCACTAGTTTCACCCCTAGCCTCTCCGGTGCACCGCCTCTCCTTTCACCCCCAGTCCCGGTCGCCATGTGCAATTGTCGTGCGCGCCACAGAGCCGCCGGAGCCGCAACCTCGCCTCCTCCAGCTTCCTTACTTCCCTATCAATCCATTTTGGTAGTAGCCACTGCCTCGCCGCCGCCGAACCACCGGCGACGAGCGACGCCCCTAGCTGCCTGTAGCCTCCTTTGTCTGTCCTCTTTTGGCTCCCTCTGTCAACTCTTTCTCTGTACTGAGTAATTAGCCTAGGAATAGTTAACCTGCCTTGGAATATTAAGTTAGAGTTACATGTTTAAATAGGGGATGACTTAAGATGAATAATAGAGATAGTTAGAGGCTCAGTCAAAGATCAGTGAGTAGAATTGACATCTAATGAAGGATACAGGATGACGTTAGCTAAGTTCAAAAGTTACAGGTAATTTTGTCAGTGCTTAGTAACCTTTGATAGCCAATTAATCAGAGAAGAGGAAAATTTGAATTGTCAGGAGCATCCACTTGTAAGGCAAACTATTCACTGCTAACCAATATTGTGAATGTTATTTGGACCACTCAAATGGATTAGCAAAAATTGAAATCTTAATTAACAAGAAGGTTTAGGTTTCAACACCTCAATTCAGAGCAGTTTGTTGTAGGTTGGATTATTAGTTGAATAGACAGAGAAGAGTTTTGTCAGAAAAATCCAATTTGCAAAACCAGTTACCTAACCGAAATAGCCAAATCTGAAATTGTTATATGAAGGAAGTAGCTAGTAACACTTAGCACTTTAGTTTAGATAACTGTCCTGTTGTAGGATGCATAAAGGAGTAAGAATGATAATAACTAAATGACAGTAAGCTGCTATCCTTTCTAAAACAAGTTGTTAATTCATTTAGCCCTTGTTGCTAAGTGTGTGAATTAACTAATCCTGGATCACTCAAAAGTATTTTACCAAGGGATAGTTGAACTAGTGAGAATGACAATTAACAGTGCCTCAATATAGCAAGTTCTTTTGATAAAATGCATTAACAAAAATTTGAAGCTAGGCTTTGAACAAAGTTACCTGCAGAATGTCAGTTAGAGTATTTCCTTGTTGTAGGTTACATGAAGCGAGCAAGGGATTGGAAACCAAATGCATTTTCTAATAAGCCTTTATAATGGTACATTGAATCACTCAAGTTTAGTTAACAAAGTAGTTAGTAAGCTAATTAGTCAAGTGAGCACTATAATTAGCAAATTAAAATTTTGGACTAGTAAGAAGATTAGTTAGCTACACAGCAACACCCTTTTGTAAAATACTGAACAAGGAAGGTAATATGATGTTAGTTAGAAAGAACAGTAGACTACTAAAAGAACAGTAGACTACTAACTTTTCGAATGCATGTAAATAGAAATTTTGTAGAATGAGTTAGCTATTAGAGATTGATCTGGAAGGAGCCATCTAACCTGAAAAACAAGTAGGAAGGTAGCTATTCAAAATTTATCAGTAGACCTCCACTTAACAGAATTTTTTTGTTAGTAACTAATTGAAGCTTTTTCTCCTTAATAGAATTATCAAGAAAATTGAGGGTAGTTAGAAAAGGAGCAGTGAGTTACAAGCTGTGTCAAATACAAGACAAATTAATTAGATATCATAGCAAGTTATTTCGCCATCATCATTTAATCTAAAAGAGTAAAACTAATTAGGACTCAAGTTATGGAACATGGTGAACCAAACAATAGTAACCACATGCCATGGTTTTGATAATGGCAGTAGTGGCACTAAGTTAATGAGATGGTTAATAAGGATTGACAGTAGGCTAATGACACTGTTCAAAACAAGTAGTTAGAAATTTTCATGACTCAATTAGCCATTGAACCTTTAGCTAACAACAACACTTTAGTTAGAAATATTGATTTCAAGATAGATGAACAGGGAAGGCAATCTACGAATAGTTAGAAATAACAATAGGCAAATGACTTTGCTAATACAACTAGTTAGAAAGTTTATCAAGTCAGATAGTGATTAACTAAAATAATCATGAGAGCATATAAGAGGATTGATTTTGACTATATGATCATCATGGATGTATACATAGAATGCATGGAGAGAGTGTTTGTGAGTACTAGGTGGCCTGTTAAGGAAAACAACATCACGTTGGCTTTAGGTGCCGTCCGTTGTCATCCATCCCCAGTGATTAGACGATTAGTGATCTGAAAGTAGATCTGAGAGTATTACCTAACCAGGTAATCCCTCTCACCTAGGTAGCCAGTGAAGAATGTTCCTGCGAACATTCTCTCTCCTTGGGATTTATCTACTTTTATCTGTAGTACTTCCTTCATCAGCTTCCTTGGTTATACTTTGGTCTGAAGTATTTCCTTCATCAACCCCTCTGATATACTTTGTCCGTAGTATTTCCTTCATCAGCTCCAAATGAGTATGTTTTGATCTCATCTGAATTACTCTCTTCTTTCAAGATGCCGATGAATATGTTTAGTCTTATTTGAAGTGTTTCATTTGGTTTGAATATGTTTTTATTGGATTTCATTTGGTTATTTTTAGACGCTCTTGGATTTAATCATAATCTGCGTAGTTAGACTCTGTCGCTGTGATGGGACAACACTCCCAACGAGATTGAGATTATCAAAATATTAAACAGGATCAAGGTTATCTGAACAATATAAGCAAGGCAAGCACCCCCTTTGATCATGTTGATCCCAGTATTTTATTTTTGTACTTTGTTTTGCAAATCCTATTATGCATGCGTGTATTTCTTGTATGAAAATGCTATGAATGGGAAATCGGTAGTTGTAATCGTATTTTCTGCATATATCTCCTTGTAACATTGATCCCCTACTATTGTAACCTTTAGAATATGGGTTAGGCAATAGATAATGTCAAATGAGAATTTTTTAGTACGATTGTCATACAAAATTTGCAACTAGAGCGATAGAATTTCTAAAAAATTGATAAAAGGACAATATGATAATTTGGGATATTTTGAAAAGTGTCTAGAGGTGTTATCTCGGTTATTTTATGAAAATAAAATGAAAACTTTAGTCTTTAGATGCGGGCGAGTTATAATGTATTCTGAAAAAGTGAGGATTTTGACTCACTAGTAGCTAGGGTGGAGAATCTCGCCCGTAGTCGATTAAGGACTGAAGTCAGCAAATCCAGGACTAAGACCTAATCGTACAACCATATGTGCTAGGGTGGGGTAGCCGTAGCTAACTAAGTTATCGAAATCTTAGCCTTGCATGACAGTAGGCAGAAGTAGTGCGCACATTGCCAGGGAATCGGCAATGCCGACACAACTGTGGATGCCTCACTTCGACGGGTTTCCATCCGGGCGAAGTGAGGGACTTGCTCAACGGGTTTCCATCCAGGTGAGTAAGGCTTCTCATTCGATGTATACTTTTATTATTATCTTCATTATTATTATTATCATCCCGACGGATGAGGATAATGATTCGCAGGGCTAGTGCAAGGTTAGGACTAGATAATGTAAAGGCTGCGTCGCGAACTCTAGACTGCTTACCTTCGATAGTGAGCAGTGGCATCGACGGATGCCGAACAACCTAGAGATATTCCAGGCAACTAGAATGCCGTGTACTATAGGTAAAGTTGTACACCTCTACAGAGTGATAAACTATTCGAATAGCCGCGCTCGCGGTCATGAGCATGCTTAGTGCGGCTGGTATGGCGGTAGCTTTTGTTTTCAAAACTGTTTTGTTACAAATGGTCAGGATAATGACATAGGGTTTTTCATTTGTTGAGTTAACTGCTATTTCTATGGCTTTGTTGCTATGTCTATAGTGGATTGTCATTTCTATGACTGATTTGCTATTTCTATAGCAGGACTGCCATTTCTTTGGTTGAACATGAACTTGTCAGTGCCATTTCTATGGCAAAATCTGATTATATTTTTGCTTACAACCGAGTAGGGTTGTGAGTGTTTGTTGTTACTTGTTCAGTTACTTTACTTACTGTCCTGTACTTACTTTTTCATAAACTGCTCTTTCAAATTCTGTTGCAAATTATTACTTATGATTATTGCAAATAAACTTGGCTTTGAGCAAAAGAACTTGTAGAGTAGAGCTATACATTTGATAGCCTTGCATCTAGTATGATTTTTGCGATACACTACAAGTCTTGCTGAGTACATAAGTACTCAATCTTGCTATTATTGTTGGTTTAGAATTTGCAGATAAGTCGACGCTAGGCGACGAGTTCTTTGCACCTGGCACCGAGGGGTTCGGTGACGGGTCTACTTAGGCCTTGTTCCTTGTCGGTTGCTTGCGAGATCGGATGGGCACACCGCTGAACTTTTGCTACTACTACTATGTCTTCCACTGCTATTTACTTTATCTGATGACTGCTTTTACATGGCTGGTCAGCCGTTGTTGTAATAACTATTGTAATAGCTTAAGTAGATTACACCCTTTTGCTTTACTTTAGTATGTGATTGTATGGAAATGATGCCAAACGATGTGAATGTGTGTGCTAACTTTTAATCCTGGGACTAGCACAATATACACATAAGATCCACGGGTATTCCACGCTCGGGGTCTGACATTATATGACCATGGAAGAATCTATGAATAGAACAACAGCCAATGTCGATATTTATTTTGCAAAGAAAATTGCCACAATCATCGATCTTGATCCAGAGCCTGCATCGCTCGCTGAATGTAAGAAAAATTAGATTGGGAAGAAGGCAATAGAAGCAGAATTATTATCTCTGAATAAAAGAGAGGTGCTTGGGCCTGTAAGCCGCATGCCTCCCCATGTGCACCCCGTAGGGCACAAGTGAGTATTTATTCGAAAGAGAAATGAAAATAATGAAGTTGTAAGATATAACACAAGGATTGTTGCACAAGGTTTCACTCAATGACCAAGAGTTGACTATGAAGAAACCTATTCCCCGGTTATGGGTGGAACCACCTTTAGATATTTAATCTCAATGGCAGTAAACCTGAATTTAGAAATAAAATTAATAGATGTGGTAACTGCATACCTTTATGGAAACTTGGATACAAATATTTATACGAAGGTAACTGAAGGTATCCTTATCCTGAATGAAGACAGAGCAAATAGAAATATGTACAGTGTGCAACTCAGAAAGTCACTGTATGAACTGAAGCAATCAGACAGAATGTAGTATAATCAGGATTGTCCCTGTGTATTTATATGACTACGGCGCTCCGTGTCATTACCCCAAGGGTAATCACACCTAGGCATACGGATTACTATTCATTTGCTCAGTAAAACACTGCTCCAACGAATAGTAAGCCTTTACCAGAGTTACGCAGTGGAATAATAAGATAGAAACTATACATCTTTATTGCAGTAATAGCCACGCAAGGCTATGGTTCTTAATACAAGTATTACACAAATACAAAAGGGAACTTCTCCGCTTCTCTCGCTTGCCCTGAAGTACCGGCTGCCTATTCGTCCCAAGCGTCAAAGACGGCGCCCATCTCGCCCTGGTCCTCGTAGTCAGTGCCTTCCCCTCCTACGGCTGCGTTGGTACCTACAAGTTCCTCATCCCACTCGGGATAACTCCTGGTCGGATTAGGATCTAAGCAAGGGGAGATATAGCAAGAGTGAGTACTATAGTGTACTCAGCAAGCATTAATAGCTAAAATGCATTTGACGACTCTAACTTTCGTCCTTATCAAAATTCCCACCTCTTCTCTTATTCTAAAAATAGTTTTCAAAACTTAGGTTGTAATTTTAATTCTGAAAAGACTACTTGATTACTCGAAGAGAAGATAGACCCCCGACGGTTCCCGTAGACCCCAATCTAGGAGACTAGCATGAATTCATGATTTTGTATAGCACTGCGCAGGCTTGTACCACTTTACCCATAGTTATTCTGAGCTCTAAATGAGTCGGGTCCCCTGCATTTCCTTTGATGCGGTTCGAGTTCAGAATATAGAATGTTTTCCAAGTTACATGATTAAGTCTCCACCCATTACCTTCCATCGGTGTTGTCCTCGTCACGGTGCTGATCTAGTCATCCACCGAGTTCCGGTAATGTTGGTTGGGACGCCACCCAACACTCCACCATGCATTACTATAATGCTCTGGATCCCTCACTTCCGGATTGTTTACCGGTCCTGGGTTCTTCCCTAACTCAACCCATGCAATATGACTTGCCCATTGTGGAGAACATAATCATGTAAAAGGTAACCTTTCTGCCCGCCGAAACGGGAAAATGGTTGGTACTGAATTACGGCATCTGATCGAGTAAGAGTTTTGTTGGTCTTTATATTATAACCATTCGTAAAAAGGGGCCCACCTCTTACCTCATCGTCGTCGTCATCGTCGTGTTCCCCTGCCCATGCCCCCCTTTACCAACCTATTTAGTGTCATTTCTTCCTTTCTTTCATCTCATTTCTTATCTTCCCAACTTCATTTTAATCCAATTTAGTTTTGAGAAATACTTTTGATGCAATACATATATGATAGAGCGAAATACGGTTTACATTTAATATAGCTATGTTCATGATCAAGGGAGTAGCTTGCCTTCAAAAGAGTAGAAAAGATCACCGCCAAAGAAATCCGTATCGACTACTACCGCCTGTGTCGGCTCGTCTGCTGCAAATATGAGACAGAGCGAATAATAAATAAATAAGAAAATACTTAGTGCATTTTGGTGCTACTAAATGTATATTAGTCAGATGATTCTTTTCGTTAGTGGATTTTAATTTAATAACATTTTTTAAACCCACGTTAAGTTAGCACTCCCGAACTATGGTTGTTCTACAGTCTACTGGTTTTAGGATTAAGGTTACCGGTGATAGCTTTAATCGCAAGAACATAAAATACTAAGTGTGCTCGCATGCAACTATGTTTAATTAATTCGACGCATGCAAAATAGCCTGATCGATTTTGTTCTAGTGTAGATGCAATTATTTAATTCTTTAAATAAACTTGGGGTTGATCAATTTAATTAATCCAACCTGATTAAATTATTTCTAATGCAACAGGCTATCTATTTATGTTAGCGGTTCACACCGGTGATTAATTACCTTACAAAGCCTCAGATTAATTTTCTACACCTTTCCTATTTTTATTGCCTACCGGTCTGGCCACCACTATCTACCTACACGGGGTTTATAAATCCATTTTTATGGTGATCTGTCTACACTCGTAGGTATGCTACGTATGCGCTCCTTCTATTTATTAATGATTCGCATTTCATTTTATCTTGTTTTATTTTATTATGCTTGGGTCTGGGCTAAAACTAGTTATTCGTACTTGGCTTAAACAATTATGAGGTCTGACATCTACAACGTCGATACTTATTAACATGTGTGGTTATTTTTTATGGTTATATTTGCTACCCATAACTCTTACTAGAAATTATCTCCTTAACCCTTTATCTACTTTCCAATCTTCTACACTTAATTTCTTAATCTCCCCCCACCGAATCCTTTCCCCACCTAATCTCCTTTTTCTCTCTCCCTCATCCTCTCAACCGAAGCAACCCAGCTCCTGGTTCCTTCTTTCTACCCCTTTCATTTCTCTCTCACCTCCCCATCTCCACTCCTCCCCTCCATCTCTCCTGGCCAAATTCCCCCATGGCGCCTCCTCCCCTGGCACTGTGGCTCCCTCTCGGTCCCCCATTGTTGCCGCCGTTGGCTCCACTACTGCGCCCGCCATCGGCTCCCTGGCTTCCACCTCCGATGTTGGACTTAATCCTGGGAGTGGCCCCGAACTCTGGATTTTGCGATGGGAACTGCGTGTGTGCTGTTCATCCGGCGTCAAGCAAGGCGTGTGCGTGCGTGTGAACAGATCACGCCCGATTCATCCGGATCGTGGGCTGGCACGATTCTGATTTGTATGCATTCCATAAGTAGCTAGAATCTAACATATTTGCTGTAATTTGCTTGCTTTATATTCAGAAGAGAATAGAGGAGAAAATTGCCCCAAATCAGTTTGTTTCTTTCCTGTTTTGTCTGAACATCGCGGGCCTTGAGGGCGTGCAATAGAGCTCACGAATCGGCACGAAACCATCATCAGTATCGAGCCAGTACCTTCGATCATCCCCAGATGTCGATCATTGCTCATGGCGAGGCGGTGCGGGAGAGCGGCGGCGGGCCGTTCCATTACCCGCAGCTGACGGCGACAAACTACACGAGCTGGGTGATTCGGGTGCAAGCAATGATGGAGGATCAAGGCATCTGGGAAGTAATCGAGCCGGCGGGGGCGGCCGTCAACGTGAAGAAGGACAAGAAGGCGAGTTCACATCTTCTCCAAGCGCTTAGGAGGACCTCGATCACGGTGGCGAGGAAGAAAGCAGCGAAGGAGGTGCAGGGGTATCTCAAGACAAGGTTCATTGGCGGCGGATCGCGTCAAAGCAGCAGCTGCAGAGCGTTGAAGAACGACTTCGACGTCATACGCATGCAGGAGGGAGAGACCCTAGACCAGTACACTGGAAGGCTCAACGGCATGTCCGTCTGCACATAAATCTCGGGCGGCGGCAGCGATCTTTGCCTTGGTCAAAACTATTGACCGTCTTGGGATCGTTTCTTGAGTGTGATCGCCGGGTCGGCGGTTCTCGACCGACACCATGCCATTCGAGGAAGGCGTGGGGCGGTGAAGGCTTATGAAGCGAACACGCCCGCGCACATCTGGCAGCAGCGGCGGCGACGGCGGCTCTGCTCACTCGGCCGAGTGGCGGTAGCAGCGAAGAAGGATGGCGGCGACTCCTCGTCGAACAACAAGGGTAAATCATATGTTCCTGCGAGATAGCGACAACGCATGATCGGAGTGGGCGTGGGCGCGGCACATGGCACAACAAGGCGGTGCGGCGGGGTGCCAAGCAAAGGCAGCCTTGAGTGGTTCGGCGGTGGCGTGACAAAACCACATCCGCCGTTTAAGCTGTGACAAGATGGGCCACTATGCATCTGAATCACGGGGCAAGAAGAAGGAGGAGGCGCACCTCGCGCGTGCGGCGACACCGAAGTCGGCCACGATGCTCCGCGGTGTCGAAGGAGATGGCGCCAAGCGGCGGGAGAAGTAGGATCTTGAATCTGGTGGCGAGGAAAACGAGGCGGGAGAAAGGTGCCCCTATCATATCATGTCGGTACGGACGGACAGGCGAGCAACCACATGACCGGCGACGAGGCGAAGTTTGCGGTGGGCGAGAATGTCACCGGCAAGGTCAAATTCGGCGGCGGCTCGGCGGTGCAAATCATGGGCAAGGATCAATCTGTTAATTTGCGAGGAGCGGGATCGATGGCTGCTCCAGGAGGTATATTACATCCCGAGGCTCCGAAGCAATATAGTGAGCCTCGGACAACTGACCGAGACCGGCCACAAAGTGATCATGGACGAGGACACCCTGCAGGTGCTCGACAAAAGTCATGCGAGGCTGCTCATGAAGGTGAGGCGCACTGCAAATCGCCTTTACCAAATTGAGTTGCATCTGGCGGAGGTGGTGTGCCTCCTGACGAACCTTGAAGATCCGGCATGGCTATGGCATGCCAGACTTGGCCATGTCAACTTCCACGCTATGAAGCTCCTTGTTGACAAGGAGATGGCGGTGGGTGTGCCGCCGATCACGCACCCGAACCAGTTGTGTCAAGGGTGTTTGGTGGCGAAGCAGGTGAGGCAACCGTTCCCTGCGGCGGCGAATTACAGGGCGGAGAAGCCGCTTGAGCTGTTACATGCTGACCTTGCGGTCCGATCACGCCTTCGAGCCTCGCCGGTAATAGTTACTTTATGTTAATCGTTGATGATTACTCTAGGTGGATGTGGCTGTACGTGATCAAGACGAAGGACCAAGCTTGCTGTGTGTTCCGAAGATTCAAGTTACAGGTCGAGAACACGAGCGAGCGACGCGTCAAGACATTGAGGACTGATCGCGCGGGAGTTTCTCTCGGCGAGTTCAACCCGACTGCGAGGAGGTGAGATCGGCGGCACCTCACCGCGCCATACACGCCACAGCAAACAGCGTGGTGGAGCGGAGGAACAGGACCGTGATGGCGATGGCAAGGTCCCTTCTCAAGAGCATGAACGTGCCCGGAAGGTTTTGGGGGGAGGCGGTGCGGCACGCGGTGTACCTGCTGAACCGCTTGCCAACGAAGGCTCTGGGTGAACGCACTCCGTTCGAGGCCTGGAATGGAAGGAAGCCGTATCTGGCACATCTTCGTGTGTTTAGCTACACGGCGCACGCGAAGGTGACAACGCCACACCTAAAGAAACTCGATGACCAAAGCCAGCCGATGGTGTACCTTCGCATCGAGGACGGCTGCAAGGCGCACTGCCTGTTTGATCCACGGCGTCGCAAAATACATGTAAGTCGTGATGTCAAATTTGAAGAACATGTGGAGTGGAGTTGGTGTTCAGGCGCAGGCGACGGGGATCCATCGGATTTCGCCGTCAAGAATGAATACAACACCGAGCCGGTGGAGGGCGGTTTTGAGCCACTCACGGGTGGCCCGGCAGGCGAGCCAGCGCCTGCGGCACAAGCTCACCCAGCCCCTTCATCGACTCCACTGGCCGGCGAGGTGACGTCGGGAGGGCCAGCAACCAGGGCGCGTGCTGCGGCACGCACGATAGCATCCTCCCCGACATCCCCCACCAGTCCGATGGTGACGCCGGCTCCTGGATCGCTGGTAGATGATCCTGCCACGCCTGCAGCGGGTGTGGCCACACCGCTGTCAGGTGGGAGCAGTAGCACCGATGATGGGCATGTTAGATTCTGGGCACATAGCTAAGCATGTCTAGCGATGGAAGCGCAACTACTAAGTGATAAGAGCTCATCCAGCGAGCTCAAACCACAGCGAATAACCTAGGCTCATTGGTAGTAGAGGATAAAGAACTCCTCTGATTATGCGACTATAGGATTACTAACGACATTTAACACAAAGTAGCATGCATACATAGAAGTAAAACAAAGTATTAAGCTCTAAAGTAATGGGACATGATGGGAAATGGTCAAACTACTTGCCTTGTTGCTGTTGCTCAAATTGTGGCAGAGGGTCGCTCTCGGGATCACCACAAATGTCGAAACCTAACGGAAGCGATAAAGAACCGATAAAACGACGAAAGGCAACAAAGACAGCACAGCAAACGAACTCCAAATACCCTGAATTTTCTACAGCAGCAAGGGATGATTTTTAGGAAATTTTGCAACAAGAACCAATGGATTTGGATTCTCAATGCAAAAGATATGAGCAAAACAATTTTGCTCAGCCCTAAAATTACCAAACTGCACTATTCACTAATTTAATTGTGAGGCAACATTTTCTAGAAAAGTGGTGAGGCTGAGATTTTTATTGTAAAACCAGCACCTCATGAGATGAATAACACAATTGAGTTCATCTCATTTGGAGCTATTATGCACTTTCTATAATTTTTCAAAAACAAGAACTTGAACAAAATTATAATGCACAAGTCCTCATTTCTATAACAGACAACATGCTCGAACTAATTCTCACAGTGAGTTCATTATTAGAGGAAGCTAACAAAATTGGGTTTACTCACAAATAACCTCTGAGCATTAGTTATGGGTTTTACAAGTTAAACATAAATTTTGAGTGTATATTCAAGGGAGTTTTAAAACCTAGTGGCTAAGCTGTGCTCTGGAGCTGAACTCAACTTACAATCATTTTTGGATTAAAGTTAAGTTCAAGACAGAGCTAACACAATTGGATGACCTCAAAAGGATTTAAAACGAAGAAGATATGAAATTCTAAAGTCTATACCTTATTTAGGTCTATAACTAAGACTTCTTTGGAATTTCTAAAACTCACAAGGGTATGGGAGGGCGTGAGCCACAGATCTCGAGATCCAACGGCTCAAGACCTCCCGGAGAACATATCACACAGCGCCGCGTGAAGTCCAGAGGTCTGGACCTCTTAGCAACTCACATGCGCGAGGTGAGAGGAGGTCGTGGCCGTAGATGGGAGATCAGCGGACCACAACACGAAAGGAGGTCGGAGCGGACGGATCTAAGGAGGTCCTCAGCGGTGAGATGACCTCGAGGAGGTCCTAGCGATAGATCTAAACATCACAGACCTCCGGAGAGTGCAGGCGGCTCTGATTGCGCAAGGGAGGTCTTGGGCGCTCAGATTTCCTTGGAGGAGGTGCGGGCGTCCCGAGCTCACAACCACGTGCTTGCGCCGCGCGTGCTGGACAAGAGGTTAATCTTGGCAGGACACAAGGAGGTCATGTGCGCGAGGTCTTAGCTGCGCACAATAAATGGTGGATTTAAGAACATCAAGACCCAACCAATGATTGCAAGATTGAGCAATTGATGACCGCATTAAACACGGCAAATCTACGTCCTAAAAGCGACAACGGTCTTTGCCGTGTCCGACAAAGACCGAGCTCAAAGATTTGGTCATCGCGGCGATGTAGACCTCATGGCGAGAACCAAGGACATCCGTGTGCGCAATAGTGTTGCGCACACCATGAACTCATTCTCGACGGCGGCAGCGGCTATGTCGCCCGGCGAAGCCGAGAGGACAAACACAACCGCTTACGGCCAAAATCGAAAATGCAAAATGGAGCTCAGCGCGACAATCAGCGTGTGCCAAAACTTAAGCTCCGCAACATGCATTCAGCGGGTGCCGACATCTAAAGGACTAACGGGAGGTGTACACGGAGGTCCTAAGGTCTGCCGGGAGGTCGTGGAGGTGATGGCCGGAGTTGGGGAAGGCGGTGAAGCTTCACGACCCAAGGCACCGGCTCAAGCTCGACTTTGTCCACCTCTGAAAAATGCCCAAACAATTCAAGTTAGGGTTAACTTCCAAGAGGTTTTCGAGGAGCAAAAGTGAGCAAGGTTTGAAGGAGGAGCCACTTTGGAACCCTTGTCTCCTTGAGGAGCTCAAGGACATCAACAATGGCGACCAAGATGGGAGGTGAGTTTGGGGATGAGGAGCTCGACCACGCACAAGTGCAAAGGTGAGGTCAATTGTGTGCAAAGGAAGCCAAGGGAGGATTCGGGGGTGACTTATAGGTGAGGTGAAGGTTATGAGTGGGGCTAAGCTCCATGGTGAGCTTAGCCCACGGGTTCAGTCCATGGGGTAGACAAGACATAAAGGTTGACAAGGTGGTGATCTTTGGTGACCAATGAGGCGGAAAAGGTGACTGCATTAAATCTTGGTCGACAAAAACTATTATAATGTACCCCAAGGTCGGACACGCATTAATGCTGCTTTCGAGCTACGCATGCGCGCATCGGAGGAAGGAGAAGAACAGGAGGTCTTGGTGACCGTTGGATAAGACACAGGAGAGGTCCTAACCATCGGATCAATTTTTGAACCGTTATGTTTTAAGTGGGTGGGAGGAGGTCCCACCACACGATCAAGGTGGGGAGGTCGTGGCCCTCCGATTTCATATCAGCAGCATACGTGAGGAAAAGGGACGGGAGGTCCAAAGCGTTGGATCTCCATCCAGCGGTGCGGACCTCGGTGAGGACTTAACCGCATTGCGATCAAAAAGACATGAGGAGGTCATGGCCTTTGGATTTAAATCAAGGGCACACAATGACCGGGAGGTGCGATATATGATGCATAGCGAGCAAGGGAGGTCGGGACCTTAAGATTTAGATCTAAGAACTACGATCAAAAGAGGTGGAGGTCTGAGCTTGCGCAGCGCACAAGGAGGTCATGGCCTTTAGATTTAGATCTAAGAACTCTGACCTCACCAAAAGGAGGACCTTGCCGTGATGTTTTTGAGAGGAGGTCGTGGCCTTTGGATCTGAATCCAGCGACTCGACCTCAACAACATAAAAGGGAGGTCAGTTAGTTAGATTGAGAGGAGGAGGTCGTGACCATGGATTTTTGATCAATGGCTGTGACCTCATCAAGGTGGGATGTAGACTTTGAGGTTTGACACGGGGAGGTCATGGCCGTGGATCTTTGATCAGCAGTTTGTGACCTCATGTAGGTGGGATGTTTGCTTAGCTTAACGGTGAGGGAGGTCAGGCCGTGGATCTTGAATCAAGGGCCAAGACCTCAACAAGGTGGAAGGTGGTTTTGAGGTTTGATAGCCGGGGAGGTCGGGGCGGTTGGATGTTAATCAAGGGCTATGACCGGAGACAAGGTTGGGAGGTCCTTGCGGTGTTGACTGAGAGGAGGTCGTGGCGGTTGGATGTAGATCCAGCACTACGACTGATCAAATGAGGATGAGGTCTGTGAGGTCTGAGACATGGTTGGGCTGGACCGGCTTGAACATGGCTAGCCAAGGAGCAGTGTAGGCTTTTAAATTTAGTTTCTAACAATTTGAGACTTAACAGAATTGTTTGGGATAGCATTTCAACTCCAAAATTCATGAAATTTTTACAGGAGCTTGCTGACAATGGGCTTAACCTTGCATAAAATTTTCAGAGGTTATTATGCACTGTATTTTTCTCAGGAAATTCATGAAGGTTGTTTAAAGGATTGTTTTGCCTCCAAAATTATCAACAAGTGTTATAACTCATGATATTTTTCAAAGGGTCCCACATCAGTTTTTGGACCAAGGAAAATATTTCAAATTGATTGGCACAAGATTTAAGATGGATGGAAAATGAATTTGACTTTTGGTCAACAAGAGCTTTGTGTTTTAGATTACACAACTCTTGGACAAGAATCACATGAGATTTTAGGGTTTTCAAGATGTGAGAAAAGTTTTAATTTCTACACATATAATTATGCTTGAATAACCCTAATTATACATTTGGGATGTCACATTTGGAAAAGCCGAGAGCTCATCGGCTCTTTGCCAAATTTAGTAAGTGTGAGTTTTGGCTAAAAGAAGTGGTCTTTTTGGGGCATGTTTTGTCAAAAGAAGGAGTGTCTCATCAACCCTAGTAAGGTTCAAGATGTGCTCAATTGGGAACCCCTAGGACCGTGCCTCAAGTTCAAGTTTTCTTGGCATGGGCGGCTATTCTGAAAGGTTTATTGAAGGCTTCTCCCGGATTGCAAAACCTCTCACTCGGTGTTAAAGAAAGAAAAGAAGTTCCTTTGGACCTCAGTTGTGAACAGAGCTTCCAAGAGCTCAAGAGAAAGTTGACCTCTGCCCAGCTTTTGGTTCTTCGGATGTCGAGGAAAGATTTGAAGTTTTTGTGATGCATCAAAGCAAGGACTTGTTGTGTTCTAATGCAGAGACGAGAAAAGTAGTAGCCTACGCTTCAAGACAGTTGAAGCCTCATGAAGCAAACTACCCTACTCATGACCTAGAGTTGGCTGCTGTGGTTCATGCCTTAAAAATTTGGCGCCATTACCTCATTGGTAATAGGTGTGTGTGAGCACCCGGACATTTATTAGGCTCATAATACTTAGTCATCCAATTGACCCTAGTATTATCAACCAAATAAACCCAGTCTCGAGAGATGTATACTTCCCAGAATGCAGTATACATACCTCACAACAAAAGAATGTATCAATTCCATACAACACATAGTACATAAGCAACAAACCAGAAGTTAATATTACTAAGGAATAGGTTATTACAAAAGAGGGGCCTTTTGGCCAAATAACAACAAGAACTACAAGATAACAGTGATGAAGCAAAAAGTGCCATAAAGATGGCTATAACACAAAGCCAATCGGTGTGCCTTAACCCTAGGCATCGTGGGACCGACCGCCAAGCTAGTCGTCGAAGAAACTGCAACACGTAGCACAAAAGAGAGGCTCAAGGAGCTCTCCTTCTTCCTCTACAACAAAAGCCACCAAAATACCACAACCACGGGCAGATGAGTACATAAAGTACTCCGCAAGACTTACGTGTGAGATAACGAACTATAAATAGCTACATGCAAGCTTTATTTATGTGGATGAGGCTTTGGACTCATTTTAGCATAAAGCAAGTTTCAATTGCAATAACATAATAGATTGAAGGCAATTTGGCAAAGCATTTTTAATTGTTGAAATAACAACGAGATAATAACATAGTAACAACAACAAGATCAACCTGGAAGTGACTAACCCAATAGTCACCACAACAATAGCATGAACTCCCCGTTCATACCAACCATGTCAAGTTTTAATTAAAGGTTGTAGTCTAGTTCTCACAGGCGTATCCGAGCGTGTCCATAACCTAGGGCGAGGCTATTGAATAGTTTTAACCTGCTGAGGTGTACCAATGTACCCACACGTCGGGACCGCCTTTCCTTTAGGCACACTACCTTTGGTATGCTTCAAGACAGCTAAGTCCTCTGAGACATTTCCAATGGGCGATGCTAATTACGAGCCGCAACCCACGGGGCGAGGACACATTAGACACCTAACCGGCTCCCGCTAATGCTCCCTCCCAACACCACACACACATTTTATTAAAACATACCCACCAACCAGCTCATAATTAACACCTCCCAAAGTACTTAGTCAAGAGAGGTCCCATATCCCCTCGTGTGGTTACGCATAACATTGCTCGAAGCGGTGGTGCAAGTAACTCGGTCCTTAATGACTCGGGCATACTACCACATTCAAAACCGCACCATCCATCCAATATGCCCAAGTCTAAATCAACATTTTATTTTCAGTTTTGATTTTACAAATTAATCAAAGCACAAGTGCTGGACATATAGGAGGAATAATTATACTTGTGTGATCAAGACCATCGACTAAGTCGATGATGGCCCATTACTACCGATTACTAAGCATGTCTAAGCGTTAGAAAGCGTAACTACTAAGTGATAAGAGCTCATCCAACGAGCTCAAACCACAACAAGTAACCTAGGCTCATAGGTAGTAGAGGATAAACACTCCTACAGATCATGCAACTATAGGATTACTAGCGACATTTAACACAAATTAGCATGCATACATAGAAGTAAAACAACATATTAACCTTTAAAGTAATGGGCGTTAGAGGATATGATCAAACTGCTTGCCTTGCTGTTGCTGGTCAATTTGTTGCGGAGGGTCACTCTCGGGATCGCCACAAATGTCGGAAACCCTAAAAGCGATAAAGAACCGATAAAACGACGAAAAACAACAAAGACATCACAACAAACGAACTCCAAATTCTCTGAATTTTCTACAGCAACAAGAGGGTGATTTTAGGAATTTTGCAATAAGAACCAATTGATTTGGATTCTCAATGCAAAAGTTATGAGCAAAACAATTCTGCTCAGCCCTAAAATACCAAACTGCACTATTCACTAATTTAATTATGAGGCAACATTTTCTAGAAAGGTGGTGATACAGAAATTTTTACTGTAAAACCAGCACCTCATGAGATGAATAACACAATTGAGTTCACCTCATTTGGAGCTATATTGCACTTTCTATAATTTTTCAAAAACAAGAACTTGAACAAAATTATAATGCACAAGTCCTCATTTTATAACAGCAACATGCTCAAAACTAATTTTCACAGTGAGTTCATTATTAGAGGAAACCAACAAGGTTGGTCTCACTCAAAAATAATCCTGAGCATTAGTTACGTATTTTACAAGTTAAGCGTTGATTTAAGTGTATATTTAAAGTTGGTTTTAAAATCTAAGGGCAAAGCTGTGCTCTGGAGCTGAACTCAACTTACAATCATTTTTGGATTAAAGTCAAGTTCAAGACTGAGCTAACACAATTTGAATGACCTTATTTGGGTTTAAAATGCAAAAGATATGGAATTCTAAAGTTTATACCTTATTACATTTATAATTAAGACTTCAATGGAATTTCTTAAAAAAAAACACAGTAGGGAGGGCGTGAGCCACAGATCTCAGATCGGCGGCTCAAGACCTCCCAGAGAACAACACACACGCCAAGACGTGAGGTCAGAGGTCTGGACCTCCTAGCAACTTACATGCGCGAGTGAGAGGAGGTCGTGGCCGTTGATGGTGAATCCAACGAACCACAACATGGGAGGGAGGTCGGAGCGGACCAGATCTAAAGGGGAGGTCCTCAGCGGTGAGATGACTTGAGGAGGTCCCACGCAGAGATCTCGCGTCCTGAGACCTCCAAGGAGGTGCGGGCAGCCAAGATCGCAGCAGGAGGTCTTGGGCGCTCCAGATCTCCTCGGAGGAGGTCAGATGTCGAGCACCAGCGCCCTAACTCACGCTTGGACATGGAATAAATCTTGGCAGCGGACGAGAGGTCCGCAGCGCGCAAGATCTTAAATGCTTAACAAAGGGCGGATTAAAAGGCATTTAAGACCCACCCAATGATTACAATGATTGAGGTATTAAAGCGGCAATTCTTTGTCCTAAAACGACAATAGCACGGTCGGGACGTCCGACAAAGATTTGAGGGGCGTCACGGCTTATCGCCCGGCGATTTAGGCGGCGGCGCTGAAGACCGAGGGCACCGTCGGGACCGCAATAGAGCGCATCTGTGGGCCTTTCTCTCGGCGGCGGCTTTAAACGCCGGCGAGCCGAAGGGCAAGAATGACCAAGACGGCCAAAGACAAAATGCAAAATAGAGCTCAGCGCGACATTCAAGCGTCGCCAAGAAAAGCTCCGCGACATGCATTCAAGCGGGTGCCCAGCATCTAAGGGATTACCAGGAGTTACAGAGGTCCTAAAGATGCCGATGAGGTCAATGACGGTGGCGGCTTTGAGTTGGAGAAGACGGGAGCTCCACCGCTCAAGTCAACCTTCAACTCCAAGCTTCAAGCTCCACTAGGCCACCTCTGCAAATGCCCCAACCCGGTGAAGTTAGGGTTGAGGTCGCAGAGGAGAAAGGCCAGATAGAAACAAGAGAGAGGGAGGAAGAGGCCACTTTGGAACCCTTTTGCCACCGAGGAGCTCCAAGCTCGACAATGGCCGTGGGAGAATTGGAGAGTCTGTGGATGAGGAGCTCGACCACGCACAAAGTGCAAGGCTAAGATCAATTGTGTGCAAAGGAAGCCAAGGGAGGATTCAAGGGATAACTTATAGCACAGGGGTGAAGGTTATGAGTGGGGCTAAGCTCCATGGTGAGCTTAGCCCACGGGTTAATCCAAGGGGTGGCAAGGACATGAGATTGACAAGGTGAACTGAGTGACGAGAGAGGCGGAAGGTGACTGCATTAATCTTGGTCGACAAAGAGTGATAAAAAGGTACCTAGTGGCAAAGGCGTGCATTAACTCCTTTGCTTTCGAGCCTGTGGCGCGCCGAGGAAGGAGAAAAACAGGGAGATCCTTATGGCCGTTGGATAAAACACAGGAGAGGTCAAGCCGCCATCGGATCCTATTTTTGAACCGTTATGTTTTAAGTGGCCGGGAGGAGGTCCGGCCACACGATCAAGGATGGGAGGTCGTGGCCCTCCGATTTCCTTAATGTGTAGCGCACGTGGGAAAAATGGGACGGGGAGGTCCAAAGCGTTGGATCTCCATCCAGCAGTCGCGGACCTCTGTGAGGTCTTAACGCACATGAGCTTAAGAACATGAGGGGAGGTCACGGCCTTTGGATTTAAATCAGGGCACACAACCAAAGGGAGGTCGAGGCTTTGCGTGAAGCGAGGAGGTCAAGACCTTTGGATTTTGATCAACGGTGGTGATCAAAAGCAGGGAGGTCTGAGCCCTGGCGTGGCGCAAAGGAGGTCTTGAGCTTGCGCAACACACAAGGGAGGTCATGGCCATTAGATTTAGATCTAAAGGCAGCGACCTCACGTGCGTGGGGAGATCTCGCGCATAAGACAAGGAGGAGGTCGTGACCGTGGATTTTAATCACGGTGCACAACATGAGATAGGGGAGGTTGGAAGGCTTGATAACGCAGGGGGAGGTGGTGGGAACATTGGATCGATCCATGGCCACGACCTCGCTTAAGTGGGAGGTTTGCTTAGTTTAACAGGTGAGGGAGGTCATGGCCACGGATCTTGGATCCAAGGGCTCGACCTCAACAAGGTGGGAGGTCTTTGAGATTTAACACAGGGGAGGTCATGACCGTGGATCTTTGATCCACGGTTATGACTCGGTGAGTAGAGGAGGTCTCTTTGGTGTTGACGCGGAGGAGGTCGTGGCGGTTGGATGTAAATCCAAGCAGTGCATTTGATCAAGGTGGAGAGGAGGTCGAGATGGGGTTGGGCTTGACCAAGTTTGAATCTGGCTCATTGCCCAAGGAATAGTGCCAAGTTTTAAGTTTAATTTTCTAACAGTGAGACTTTGCAAAATTGTTTGGGATAGCAATTCAACTCCAAAATTCATGAAATTTTACAGGAGCTTGATGACAATGAGATTAACCTTGCATAAAATTTCCAGAGGTTATTATGCAATGTATTTTTCTCAGAAATTTATGAAGGTTGTTCAAGGAATTGTTTTACCTCAAAATTTATCAAACAAGTTTTACAACTTGTGATATTTTTCAGAGGGGCCCACATCAGTTTTAGGACCAAGGAAGAATATTTCCAAATGATCGCACAAGATTTAAGATAATTGGAAAGCGAGTTTGACTTTTGGTCAACAAGAGCTTTGTGTTTTTGGATTACACAACTCTTGGACAAGAATTACATGAGAGATTAGGGGTTTTCAAGGTGTGAGAAAAAGTTTTAATTTCTACACATATAATTATACTTGAATAACCCTAATTATACATTTGGGATGTTACAAAATCTCCCCTTACAAAAATCTCGTCCGAGATTTGGCTCACTCAGAAAGAAAGATGGATAGTCCGCGACTGAGCGATCTTCTCTTTCCTAAGTAGCCTCATCCTCGAATGGTTCGACCAATTGAACTTTAAGGAACTTGATGGTCTTATTCCTTGTCCTTCGTTCAGACTCATCGAGTCTGTGAGCAGGGTGCTCGCGATAGGTCAAATCTTCACGGACATCGAGGGTTTCCAGAGCTTCCTCGGTTGGAACACGGAGGCACTTCTTAATGCCGGGACACATGGAAAACATCATGTACCCCCTCAAGTGCACCGGCAACTCCAACTTATAGGCAACAGCTCCTTCTTCTCGATAACGGTAGGGGACCGACATATCGAGGAGCCAACTTGCCCTTGACGCCTGAAAGCGTTGATGGCCCTTCAAAGGAGAGACCTTGAGATAAACAAAGTCATTAGGCTCAAAAGCGCAACTCACGTCGACGGCGATCCGCATAGCTCTTTTGCCTCGATTGAGCTGCGCGCAACTCCACGAATAAAATTTGGACTTGGCGCTCGGCCTCATTGATTGAGTCGGGCCAAAGAGATCTCTCACGGTCTCTCACCGTTCAATGGGGTTCTACACTTTCTCCGTACAAGGCCTCAAATGGTGCCATGCCGAGACCGGCTCGAAAAGTCGTTGTTATAAGAAAACTTCGGCGAATGGCAAGCATTTCTCCCAATGCTTCCCATAGGAAAGGACACAAGCACGAAGCATGTCTTCCAAAACTTGGTTGACCCTCTCGGTCGACCATCGCTTAGGGATGATATCTTTGTGCTAAAGGTAAGACGGGTTCCCATAGCCTCTTGCAAACAATGCCAAAAGCGAGTGAAAAGAGAACCACGATCCGAGACAATCGTCTTGGGTACACCATGCAAGCACACGATGCGAGAAACATAGAGGTTCCGCCAATTGACCGAGCAGTAAATCTTAGCCCGCACCGCAAGAAATGTGCTACCTTAGTCAACCGATCAATGACGACCCAGATGGAATCTTTCCTTTGGCGTTCGGGCGATCGGTGACAAAGTCCATGCCGAGCGAATCCACTTCCATTCCAAGACAGCAAAAGTCAAGCGATCCAATAGACGCCGATGTTCGCCTTAACACGACGACATCGTCGCGACTAGGCAACGAACCGCGATCTCCTCTTCATTGGGTCCACCAAAATCTCTGGCGGAGATCTTGATATATCTTTGTGGCCCCGGATGAATGGATAAAGGCGAATCATGGGCTTCACGGAGGATCAAATTCCGCAACTCCATGTCCTTTGGAACCACAGCGTTGTTCGAACCTCACAACACCATGCTCATCCTCGAAAAGCACTTGGTTGTTCCGTTCTTGACATTTGCCTTAATGTGGCTCACTCCAACATCCAGAAGATCGCCGAGCGGACTTGATCCGATCCACCAAGGTTGGTTGCACAACCAAGGCAAATGAGAGAACCATGCTCAACTAAACTCAAGTTGAGACGCTGAAATTCTTCCAAAAGAGCGGGCGAAGCTCCTGGACAACAAGGCATTGCAATGCGCTATGACTAAAGCGCATCGGCAGCGACATTAGCCTTGCCCGGATGGTAGTGAATACCCATATCATAGTCCTTGATCAACTCCAACCATCTCCTTTGCCCGAGGTTCAGGTCAGCCGTGTGAATAAGTATTTTAGCTTTTGTGATCCAAATACACTTCACAACGACACTAATTAGGTAATGTCGCCAGATCTTAAGTGCATGAATCACGAACCCAACTCCAAATCATGGGTAGGATAGTTGAGCTCATGAGGTCTCAATTGCCTTGATGCATAGGCCACTACCTTGCCTTCTTGCATGAGGACACAACCGAGGCCTCGACGAGAAGCATCGCAAAAGATATCGAAGCTTCGATGGATATCGGGAAGAACAAGAACGGAGCGGTGGTCAAACGCTTTTGAGTATTTGGAAACTTTCCTCACACTCGGCGGACCACACGAACTTCTTGTCCTTCTTGAGCAACTCGTCATCGGCCAGCGATTTTGGAGAAGTTCTCGATAAAGCGGCGATAATATCCCGCTTAAACCGAGAAAACTCCGGTACATCACGACCAAAGCAGTCGACTCCAGAAAGAACATCACGACCTTGTTAGGGTCAAGCTGCCACGCCTCGCTGAAAGAACGTGGCCTAAGAAAGACACTTCCTTCAACCGTATCGCGACTTGTCAACTTAGACGTCTGGTGGTGCTCACGCATTTTGCCTAACACAAGTTTCAGGATGCTCAAGCATGTTCCTCATCGTTTTGGAGTAGATAAGAATATCATCGATGAAGACCACGACAAACTTATCCAAATACTCCATGAATACCGAATTCATGAGGTTCATGAACAAGGCAGAGCATTGGTTGCCGAATGACATGACAAGGTACTCATACAAGCCGAAGCGAGTAGAGAACGCGGTCTTGGGAATATCCTCAGTCAATCCGAACTCGATGATATCCCACTCTCAAATCAATCTTGGAGAAAACTCGAGCTCCAGTTAATTGATCGAAGAGATCGTCAATGCGGGCAATGGATACTTGTTCTTTACCAGTCACTTCATTAAGTGGGCGGTAATCAACGCACATGCGAAAGTACCGATCCTTCTTTTCACGAAGATTCTTTGGACAACCCCAAGGAGATGAGCTAGGGCGATGAAACCCTTCTCTTGCAGCTCACTTAATCGCTTCTTCAACTCCACCAACTCGCTCGGTGGCATCCGATAAGGCCTCTTTGAGATAGGGCGTGCCGGAGCCAACTCAATGACAAACTCGAGGTCTCGAACGGGTGGCATCCCCGAAGATCTGCGGAAAGACATCAACGAAGTCACAAAGCTGTTGGGACTTCGCCAATATCCAGAGCGGGCTTCGCTTCAGCGCCAAGAGATGCGGATCTAGCGCGCGTAAAAGCGAACACCTTTCACGGAGGACTAGATAGAGAGATGAGCTTCTGGCGCGAATCGATTTGCCCCATGTCTTTGGGACAACCAATCCATGCCAAGAATCACATCAAGACTCGCTGAATGGAGAAGGATAAGGTTTACTAAGAACCCACGCTTCGATCTCGATAGAACATCCCTACACTCGATTCAACTCTCAACTCCGAACCAGAGAGCGAATGAGAAGCGGGACCGAGAATGGAGAGAAAAGAAGCTCTCCAACAGCGAGAAAAGACTCGTAAACAAAGGAATGAGATGCTCTGAATCAAACAAAACCGAGAGAGGTGAGAGTTAACGAAAGTGTACCTAGCACGGCGTCGCCGGGTGCCTCCCCGAGCCTCCTCTGCAGTGACGGCGTTGACGCGACCACTACCCACGCTTTGGGTAGCCGGATGATCTTCGGTCCGAGATGCACCACCTCTGCCCGTGTCCTCCATTAGGACGAGGGGTCGCTTCCTCGTTTTCTTAGGGCAATTATTTGCATAATGGCCCTTCGGTTGCAAGAGAAGCATGTGACCCCGGCCGGTGGGTTAAGGGCCGCTCACGACTCGCAGTGCACGGATCGAGACACGGCTCGCGATGAACGAGAACGAGGGGGCAACACTCGGGGTGCCAATGATCGACCGGTACTACTGAGGCCCCGAAGCGGGACGGAGGAACTGCCTCGACAACTTATGGGCCTCCACTTGCGCTGCGGGAGTCCATAAGCTCGAGCCGCATGCTCGGCGACGATGGCTTTTGTCGACCAAGGTCCGAAATCGTGAAGTCGACAATGGATAGCTTGTCCTTTCTCCTCGGACAAGCCACGCTTTTCAACTTGGCACCTTAGCCATATCGGTGGCCACGTCCTCGTGGAGCATAACGAGCTAAATGGTTGAACTCGTAGACATACTCCATGACTTAGCTACGCCCTTGCTTGAGCAAGAAGAAACTCCCCGCTTCTTGATCACCATCAAGCCGGGCAGGATGTGAGCCCGACGGAAGGCAAGTCTGAAACTCCTCCCAAGAGACGGTGTGGTCCACGGGCTGCATGGCGAGAAAATTCTCCCACCATGACAAAGCTGCACCTCACCGGTGCGATGCGATCACAGCGCCTTCTCGTGCATCAAGGCGATGCGGAGCTGGCTTCAGCTCCACCGAGCACGGCCAATCGTCCAAGATCCAACGGGTCCTCGACCCGGGGAAAAGGTAGGAGCTGAGTACTAAGAAACTCCATGAGTCCTCCACGCTGGTCGATGGGCGTTCCCTTGCCCGCATCCCGGCTCCGGTGAAGTGCGGTGGTGTTGCGCGATGACATCCAAGAGAACTCTCCTCATCATCCGCGTTTCGCTCGATCCAAGAAGAACTCGCCATGGTCGGAGGAGGAGGAAGCTCCTCGTCCGATCAATCGATGGCCTTGGCCGCTACGAAAAGGTCCGCCATCTCGTTATAATGAAATTTTGTTTAGCAACTAAACCCAAAACAAAGCCTTTAAAAGAAGCAAAAGCAATCGACTAGGGAATGGAATCTCACCCAAACGAAAGCCAAAACAGCGAGTAAACCAACTTTAGAAGCTTCTAAAAGACTCTAAAACAGCCAAGAAACACCAAAAGAAGGCTCAACTTCTCAACTCAACTAACCCAGTATTGAATGAACGAGTAATTGATCGAGAAGATTAAAATCAGATTGTGAGATGAGATCTAAAACTATTAGAGAGCAAGGTTAATGCAGCGAAATAAGTGTTAGATACTTAGCTAACTAGTATCACATCTTACCCTTTTATTCCCACAAATTTTAGTTGATTTAACCTCTTATTTTCTACCCTAATTGAACCTTTGAGCTTGCTGTCCGAAATTGACGCTTGCTGTCCAGATTTTGCATCCAAGCTTCCAAATAAATTGGCCATTCCGTAAGCTTCAAAACCTTGTAGATGGGCAGCTAACACTTCAATTTGCCAAACTCATTGATTCCCCAAAACCCCATTAATCGATAACAACTATTTTGTAGAAGGAAGAGAGAGAAAACAACTTTTAAAACTCAAATTAGAGCGAGATGAGAAGAGAAAGCTAAGATAGATGAGGAGTAAAATGTGAGAGTTTTCTTAAGCTTTAAAACTCATTTGATACTTTGAAATTAGGTTTTCAAAATACCCTAAAGATCGACTTAAGCTTGCGTTATTACGGTCAAGATAGCTCGATACTAACTTTTGTGAGCACTGACATTTATTAGGCTCATAATACTTAGTCATCCAATTGACCCTAGTATTATCAACCAAATAAACCTGGTCTCGAGAGATGTATACTTCCTGCACGCGATATACATACCTCACAACAAAAGAATGTATCAATTCCATACAACACATAGTACATAAGCAACAAACCGAAGTTAATATTAATAAGGAATAGGTTATTACAAAAGAGGGCCTTTGGCCAAATAACAACAAGAACTACAAGATAACAATGAAGCAAAAGTGCCATAAAGATGGCTATAACACAAAGCCAATGGTGCCTTTAACCCTAGGCATCCGACCGACCGCCAAGCTAGTCGTCAAGAAATCGCAACACGAGCACAAAAGAGAGGCTCAAGGAGCTCTCCTTCTTCCTCTGCAACAAAAGCCACCAAAATGCCACAACCACGCGAGATGAGTACATAAAGTACTTCGCAAGACTTACGGTGAGATAACAGAACTATAAATAGCTACATGCAAGCTTTATTTAAGTGGATGAGGCTTTGACTCATTTTAGCATAAAGCAAGTTTCAATTGCAATAACATAATAGATTGAAGGCAATTTGGCAAAGCATTTTAATTGTTGAAATAACAACGAGATAATAACATAGTAACAACAACAAGATCAACCTGGAAGTGACTAACCCAATAGTCACCACAACAATAGCATGAACTCCCTGCTCATACCAACCATGTCAAGTTTTAATTAATTATAAGACCAGGTCTAGTTTTCTCACCTGGTGCGCACACGTCGAGCCTT